>CABFOW010002284.1:0-107619 GCA_902141385.1 Timema californicum | reverse complement strand
CCTGGCTATTCGGAGAACAAATCAGATGGGTAAACAGTGTTAAGTACCTGGGAATTACGCTGGACACCAAACTGACCTGGTGACTACACTGCATTGAGAGACTTATCAAGGCGAGGCAAAGGTTGGGAATCCTAGGCCCTGTGCTTAACAGGCGTAGCACCCTATTTACAAAGAACGGTCTGACACTGTACAAGTAGTTACTCAGACCTATCCTCGACTATGCGTGTCTCGCTTGGGGCCACTCGGCGGACACGTATATGAGGAGAATGCAAGCGTTCCAGAGAGTGTGTCTGAGGGTCATTGTGGACGCCCCTTGGTATGTCCAGAATGAAACTCTGCATCGCGACCTGGATATGCCTACCATCAAGGACTACTTCCGGAAGCTGGCTCGGTCCTTATACGACATACTCCCCGTTGCCACCAATCCTCTTATCCAGAGGCTTGGGAGTTACGTCATCGACCCTGGAGGGTGCCATCGATGTCCCAAAGCCCTGCTCGGATAAGCGAGATGTGACAAAAAGTGGTTTGGGAGGCTCTCACCCAACCCCCATAGAGTAGTGTCTCCGCACGTAACTCTAAAAATCCTTATTCAATTTCACAACATACTCTTTGTTTCCCCCCACCAATATTAATAATATGTCTTTCTTTGTTTAAGAAACTTCGCGAAACGCGACATCCCGTCTGCTAAATTCCAAAACCACATCGTGTGACTAATTGGTCGTGCTCCCCTTCAGCGTGCATCAGAGCCTGCTAATGTGATGTGATATAATGTGAGAACTCCTCTTTCTATTGGCTCGTTTGGCGGCCACTATCGCTCCCGGTTTCCCGCATAAATGTGAAGCTCCCTTTTCTCCTACTGAACAAGGTCAGGCAGCAGGGGAGGATATTAAATATGGTGGTTCCTCGGTCAGAGGTCAGTCAAAGAATGGCTACCCAACCCAGGTGTGCCATCTGTTTGAAAGAGCAATTTTGTCTTAACGCGCTCTCCTTCCACCGTCATCCTTTACCTTCAACCATGACTCATGTTGCCGGGACAATCCCTTTTTCCTCCCACCACGACTCACGTTGCCAGGTCAATCCCTTTTCCTCACACCGCAACTCATATTGCCGGGACAAATATTTTTTCCCTCCCATCACGACTCATGTTGCCGGGACAATCACTTTTCCTCCCACCGTGACTCGCGTTGCCGGGACAATCCCTTTTCCTCCCACCACGACTCACGTTGCTGGTACAATTCCTTTTTCTCCCAACACGACTCACGTTACTGGTACAATTCCTTTTCCTCCAACCACGACTCACGTTGCCGGAACAATCCCTTTTCCTCCCACCATGACACAAGCTGCCGGGACAATCCCTTTTCCTCTCACCGCGACTCACGTTGCTGGGACAAGCACCCTACCACCCCACCTCGAGACATCCTTCTGTTCCACCGCGACTAACGTTGCCGTAACAATCTCGCCGACTTTTTCCCTATCCCTACCCACAAGGGTCAAACACAACGTCACCATCGTCGGGACATCAATCAGTTACCCCCGAAGCCGCAGCGAGGGATAACAAAGTAGCTGTAAAGCTGACAAAGGATGCCCACTGCACCAAGATAACTATGTCGAGGATCGCCGTGGCCATCGAAGCATTTCAGGTGGACACATAGGTTGACAAATAAAGACGTTCTAAGAAGAATAGGGATGAAAGGAGAACCATTTGGAAGGTAATTTTTCGATGCAAAGCAAACTTGATCGGACATGTGCTTAGGAGGAACTGTCTTCTGCACGACGTCATAGAAGGTAAGGTTGAGGGAAAGAGGAGCTTAGAAAGAAGGAGGATTTAAATATTGAATGGCTTGAAGAAAATAAGAAAATTCTGGGATTTGAAAGAGGAGGCAGAGGACAGGGTGCATTGGCGGTCTATGTTCACTGGCAAAATGAAGAAACCAGTCATAAGACAGTACATTTAATTAATAGTAATAATAATGGTGTCACCTTTAAAAAACTTATAGGTTGTGAGTTAAAACCCTGTGCAATAGACCACATGGTTAACTTAATCGTGCGCTGGGTTACATACCTTGAAAGGCTGAAGGCGTTCAAACTTTTAAGGAATCAGCACCATATATGAGCTACAAGATTGATAACAAGATAAATTAGCCCAATTGTTTAAATATTTTATGTTTGTTATAAGTAGGTACTTTTAATTTTATAAATTCTCACTGTAATTTACTTGTTTGTTCATAAAATGGATGCATAATGTATGGTATTTTATATTGTTCCTTAGAAGACTAAATAAATATAACCATTATTAAAATTTAAGAAGTAGTTCTGAAAATTCATGTTTTTTTATCCAAAATTATGATGCTCTTGTGATCCCTTGGATTTTAAATGATAGAAGATATTAATAATTGATAGTAATTTAATAGAAATAGTTCCTTACCTGACGGATTTTAACGACTTATCTTCTATCTCTTTCATTGAGTTGCGTGTAGGAACATGTTAACTAACCTCTTTGATTTTTTCTTAAAATATTTTATCATACCTGTTAATTCCAAAATCACATAAGTGTCACACCAAATGGGCCTAAACACGTATATTAATTACCAAACAGCGTATAACCCGAACGGGTAGTAAGACGCTGTGCTAAATATTATTATTATTATTATTAATTACCAAACCATTTGTTGCTGTTTTATTTTTAGTAACTATACTATACTATACTCTTCCAGGATAAATGTACATGCATTTACGTGGTGTAAAAGTAAGACATTTTTTTTTAATTCGGTACAGCAAGCGGGGATTTGAACCCTGATCCCCCTCATTACCGTATCACAGACAAACCAGTCCAACACAACAGTGAAATGTTAGTCCATTCTTCACTGATGCAGATTATTAGCTGTTAATACCATTAGTATTGTTTTATATTATAACATATGACATAAAAATAACTCATAATGTGAAAGTAAATTTTATAATAATTAAATATAGTTTTTACTGCCATAAAATGTGATTGTCATACGAAGGTGAAGTATTTGACAGATATAAAAGTTACTCAAAACCACTTTCACGTATTTGTTTGTTAAATCAAATTAACTGCAACTTTTACTTTTGACAAACAGTCTCAAAGTAGTTTAAATAGTACTAATACAGTTATTTTTTCGAATTTGACTGTAAACAAAAATTGGTGAATTATCTGAAGCTAGCTACCTTTCTACTGCGAATTCATTCTAGTTGAAGATTATTTTAAAGTCACTTGAACTCAGGGTTAAGAGGGGCGAGGAAGAGGAAAGAGGGGGAGGGGAATTATACTGCACTAAACGTGGCACTAAATAAATGCGGAAATCCTGGCATGAAGTCTCCTCATTGGCAGCCATGTGCCGTCGTGCCATCACAATAAAAATAGCACCATTTGTCCTAGTTAGTGTGAACCAGGATGGATAGTTGACACCCCATACAAGGTTGACTTCATTCCTCCCTTACTTATCATGGCGACAACACGCCCCTCCCCCCCCCTTTCCCACTGTGTGTTGTAGCGCATATAAACACTAGTCATCGTCACCCGCATCGATGGTCGTATGATCTAACACGTCATTCTCGTGTTGGACTGGATTTCCGCTCACAGGGAGATCGGAGTTTGAATACCGGTTGGGTTTAATGAGGGTGGTTTTACCGTAGTGATTTCTTACTCTTTCTCCAAGAAAATGCGCGTGCATTTACTCTAAAACTTTATCTTCCACACCCCTAATACAATGGATCTCTTTCCACGTATTACCTACACGGGTAATAAGATGTAATGATTATATATAGGATGTTCCTGGATTAAGCAATAAACAACCACACTTTAGGAAGTGGCAGACGAACTCAAGATGTCCTTTAGATAGAAGTTCATTTTCACTTTATTTTCAATCAAAAAGCAAAAACAATAATTAAAAACACGTTTTCTACATACAATTGAAATAATACTAAACATATTATCCACTGTGGTGGTCTCATGGTCTAAGCTGTCATACTCGCAATAAGCTTGAATATCGAAGACGGGGAAATTGGGATTTAAATTCCAGTTGGTGTACTTTCTTAAATGGTTTTCCACTCTCCCTCCACGCAAGTTAGGGTACACCACCTCAAAATTCAACCTTCTTTAATCCTAGTTCATTAGCGTGATTAGTACATACGTGTATAACGAGTAGTAAAACGCGGCGCTAAAAATAAATAGTTTATCAAAAAAACCTAGGTATACAATTTGTGCAACATTAAATTATCATTAAGATGACGCTTCATTTGCTCGAATCTTTTGCTTAGCTCAGGTGTAATCCTGTGTGAAACATCCAATGAATTAGGTGAAACTCTTCTAAAAACCAAGTTATTATTTGTCTAAAATCATGAACAAATTTTTTTTAAAAAGGTAAAAAATTGCTTCAAATGTTTATGCACCATTAAATTTATTTTAAGATTACACTTTAACAATAAATATTTGTTGGATACTTCAGGGGTTATCCAGAGTCAAACAACGAAAGACGTGGAGGTCGGTCAGACACTCGTTTTGTCATTGATAGGTGACTCCAAGCTAGAGGCCTTTTTGGAACAAACTAAATTTATTGAATAATAAATTAAATATTAATTTATTAACAATATTTTGATTGTGTTTAGTTTCTTGTGTATACTTTAAAAGGAAGCAGAAACGAGCTAACCAAAGACATTGTGAGATCGTTTGCATAGGGGTTTAGTCAGACCACCAAGTAAATAAATATTCAGGCTGTGGAGGGAGAGGGTGAAAAGATAATGAACTTGGGCTCAGTGACGTCAAATGTTGGCGTTACAAGAAATTGATGTTAGCGTTGTATGCACTCTGGGGATAGGCAACTAATCAATCCTCAACACATTATCATTTCAGGGAACGTGTAATGTCCCTCCAAGTCGACAGCCGACTGTGCGAGACTGCTCTGCTACTCAGGCGTCATTATGCGTGTCAGGGGTAGTGATGGAGGGGGGGGGGGTGCCAGTGTTGGTTTGAGTGGCGAGCTGGATATATTGCCTATCCTCTACGTGTATGTAGCGCCAACTTCATCTCGTAACGTCGCCATTTGGCGTCACCAACCCCACCCGAGCTCATAACGTGAAAATACTTGCCTTATCGCACTCTACAACCTGTATATTTTTTTATCTGGAGATCTGAGTAGTGGTAATTATAACTGTGTCTTACTATATATCTATCTATAAGTATATATCAATATATATTTATATAACTATTGTAATGATATTGATTTAGATTAATCTAAAATATGTAAAAAGTCATGGATGAAGGTAAATTTTATTCAAAGTAATATAGGTAGAGTATCCTTTTAAGATTCATCCATGAACAAACACGCGCTTCTCAGAAACAATGTGTAAAGGATTTCACCCCTAAAATATATTTTTATGCCATCTTTCTTGTTAAAAGAATAACTGCGTCAATTCTTGTTAAAGGGAACAACTTCATAGTATTTTTAAAAATACGCAATTTCTCTATACCAATAAGAAGCTAGCCTTCAAAAAACCTGTCGCCAGGACTCTTTCTATTAGTTGGATTTTACACTCTCGAAAAGGGGATAGAAAGGCAAGGGGTATGTCATATATAAACCATTGTGCGTATGTTTAAGGATCTCCGGGAGCAAAACATCTACACCTAGATCACGCTAACGCACAAGTCAGTCACAGTCTAACACATTATAAAATAAGTCACATCAATATCACAAGTGTGCAGTGATATGAAACATTTAATTGAACTATGTACAAGTAACTAACAGGTGTAATTTAAATAAACCGTGTGTGAAATAACAGCCATCAACATTTCTCTTTCTTTAATTATATTAATATACCGATTTAATTAGTGCTCGAACACAAAGCTATAGACAGCTGACTAAACGGTATCTTTTTCGTACAGTGATGATATGCGCTCGATCACGGAGCTTTATACAACCTATAAAACATCACAGCATTCATATATCAAGGAATTAATCCGTACTGTTTCAATCGACGCCCAAAGTGGGATGATTGATTCCATATTATTACGATCGACGCCCAAGAGAGGCGCGATAAATCCATAGTATTACACTATATATATATTGACATAACCATGGAGCAATGTTAATGTTTGAATGTTTATTTTGATTTACATAACTTGGATGGACGCATGGGCGGAAAAGTACTGGCTTAGCGTATATGAAGTAACGAACTAGAAAGGTTAAAAGATAATATTGACCATTCATAACAATAATTGAACTAGTTGGCCAGGAAAGGGGCCATTGTGGGGTATAAAAGATTTTTTTTTTCATCGGGGCTGTGACAATTCCATCGATATCGCAGACAGTCATGTTGCCCAGCGCCGTACTATATCGGACTACATCATCGGGTCATCAGTAGCACTTGGGCTTAGAGGGCATCCGTCGAGCCCAGGTTCACGAGATCGAGTTCTTTATAGGTCACGCGCAGTGTCAGTCAATTTCATCGGACTAAGATTCCGCGAGTAAAGCCGGTTCTTCCACCAGCGTGGGCGTCCAGTCTCTTTATTTCTTTATCTTTCGTCTAACACTACATTTTGTACTATCTTTTAGTATTTTCTATTAAACCAAAATTCGTAAACTTACATGTTATTCCGAAACCACACAAACGTACAAGATTTAATTGTACGAGTTTGGCGATATACACAATAAGTGGAAATCATGTTTTATGCGGATGTAGCCTTAGCATGCCTATATCCGTAACCAGAGTTAATTCTCCACTCAATGTATAGTCGCCAATCTTGTACTAACGGCAGAGTGAAGAGTTGCCCCTGGCTGTGGTATCAATTATACCTTTAAGAGTCGATTAATTCACGCGTCCATCACAGACTCTGCCTTAAACTTTTATTGAAGCATCACCCCCCCCCCTTCCCCACCACCCCCATTTTAATATAAATAGAAAGAATGAGTTTTAAAATAGATTAGCAGCCTATTGTATTGCATTCTTTCTTGCTTCACATTAGTATGTCAGTAAATGGTGAAAGAACAAATAATAGGTTAAAAAATGATATATCAAAATATACTATTTAATATATTAAATTACATTATAATTATTTTTTAAATGAATAAATACACAAGTTGAACTAGTTGAAATTATTTTTGCAAAGTAAAAAATGTGCTAAACTAAAACCAAGTAGTACAGTAAAGTTGTAAAGCTATAGGTTCAAAGCATTAATTAGTAAGTTATTTTCACCATTCAAAATGGATGATTGGCATCGATAAAGTAAATAAAAGTTAAAATATTGTGAAATAAAATAAAATTAAACACTGTGGATATTAATTGCTGTACATTCGTAAGAAATAGAATTGAAGTAAAAATGCATTATAGTCATGCATAAAAATTACATAAAAAATAAGTCACTGGAAGTGCATTAAAATGTTAATGTGTGAGTGAAATGCAATAGACCACTAGCTATTTTAAAACTTGTTATTTCTTAGGATTTCTATTAAAAACTATCCTTAATAAAACAAAATGTTCTTCAAATACTCTTCACTTGTAATTATTATAGCAGAAATACAATTTCATGCAAAATTGTTTTAAGCTTATAAATTTATTATTTGATCAAACAGTTTGAATACATAAAGTAGCCCCTAAATTTTGATTACCTTTAAGTACAGCAGTATTTGTAAAACAGGTTGGTTTGGACTGATAGCTACCCCTCCTAACTCTAATGCTGATGCATTACCTTAATTTTTTAATTTCCCGTCCTATTTTTTAAAGATAATTATGTCACTCAGTCCACTGAGCTAAGAGTCCTGGATTAGATTCCTGGCACGGCCGAAAATTGTATCATTTGTAAAATGTGGGTGATGAATTAATAGCTGGGGGCTGGATGTTGTGTCTGTTCTAAGTTTAAGTTGGTTTATAAGCTGTGTGCTGATATAATTAGTTGGTTCAAAAATATCTTAAATATTTCAAATAAATTATGTCGCTAACGGTGAACTCATTTGCAGTATGAGCTGATACTTTTGTTTTAAGGTTACTAGGCTTAAAGCCAAGGCTATCATCGGCTTAATCTAAGGTATAAGGATGGAGAAGGAATGCTAGAGGATATTTTTTCCCGGAGTATAGAAAATAGATGATAACAGCACAGTGTTAAATAAGATATGGAAAACAATAATCAGTGTACTCGGCTTGGATTCAAATCTATAACCCAGCTCTGTTTAATACAAGACGGGTTCTGATATAAAATGAACAGGGGAATTGATAGTATTTAATTCACAAAATAAAGTTTTAAAAAAATATAATTTTATACCATCCACTTACCAACGTAGTAGAAACAAATAATTCTTTTAAAATTTAATTTTTGGTATTTAATGTCTAGTTATTGAACCAATTATTCATATCAGATTTTCAACTGAATTATGGAAACCTCAATTTCATCAATGATAAAGCTTTTAGCTGATCGGGAATTGAGCTCCTGACGATTATGTTTAAAGCATTTGCGCTACAAATTTGGCAAAGATTTCCTACTATTAACACACACACACACACACACACACATATATATATATATATATATTCACAATTAATGGATAAAATAATTTTATACCTAATCTAAAATTCACGATTTGTTTGAAAAGATACATCAACTCAAATTAATAATTCAAAAGTAGAAAATAAAAGCCAACTCGTACAATTACATTTAGTTTAATATAAAAGCTATGCCCAGTTCTTAAAACGTCAACAAATATATCTATCGTACTCAATATAATGCTAAGTATTTTATTCTTATGATATCAGTTAAGGGCTCTGAATGGCTTTATGAAGTTTCTCAGCCGACTAATGAATTGCATTTACCAAGATTGCGTGTAGTTAATGATATACATTTAAAGTTGATAAGGTTGTTTTTCAAACTAATCGCTGATGTTGTCTAGAGTCACGATCACCTCAGGTGAATCGATCCAGTGCAGCCAACAAGACCACTTTTCACAATAAATTCCCACGGCCCACCCACTCCATTATCTCTTTAAAAGTCTGCCCGAGCGGTTTTTTTGTGGGGTGTCGCCGCAGGAGTTTGCATGTAAAAGAGTGTATTGCTCTTGGTATACTTGTTCAGGGGGAGACGAGATTATTATTTTTTTATCAAAGGGGACCTTCTCTGAGTGAGAAAGAATGGATGTTTTTGCACCGCGTCTTACTACCCGTCAATGATACTCTAATGTAATAACACTAATAAGGTAGGGAGATGATAGGTAGAATTTTAGAGGAAGAGTGGGAAACCATTTATGAAATAATACTCTCAGTGCATTCGGCTGAGATTCGAACCCAAAACTCCCAGTCAATGGAAAATCATGCTAGGTAATATTGACACCTTATTCCGCGTACCCATCGATGTTGGTAAATGTAACATAATAGCCAGAAGATATTTTTATAGTCTGAGTTTCATTGGAAGGAACTTTTTTGTCAGCTATAAAAGCTACTAAAACCATTTTCAACTATCTGTTGGTATGGTCTGTGCTACTCTTGCAGTAGACTTGACTGCCGATGACGAGGTGATCCAGGTTCAAATCTCAGTTGGGTGCACAAAGGTTTTTACAAAATGGGTTTTCACTCTCCCTTCATGCAAATTCGGGTACATTTCCTCTGCATATAATGTTCCTAATCCCTAGAACTATTAGTGTAATTAGTACATATGCGTATAGCCCTAATGGGTAGAAAGACGCAGTGCAATAAAATGATATATATATGCGTAAACACATTTGATATAAAACGGTGCCTCTTTATATACAATATCAATCAATACCTATGTAATACTATTATGAATAAATTTAAATGTTCTCAAAATTGACCGTGAAAAAAAGTTTATGTTTTCTAAACGTTCCTTCCTTCCAAAGTCCTACTGTTTATTTCCTTGGCTTTGTCACTTTAGGTTAGATTAGGCTAGTATGTTTCATATTTGTAAATTGAAAATAAATTAAACACTGACACAGAAATCGAACCCGGGAACCTTGACTTACTGTATTAATGGTCTACTATGGAGATACACGGACTTCATCGAATGTTCTGGGTCATTCTTCACTTATCTTATAAGGCAGACTCTGTGCTGGACGCATGGAATTGATAGATCACGAATATGATACTTAATGCGGCTATATCCCTAGCATATAAATATTTAGCTCTCCCAAGCTTCGATATTTATATAAAATTTAATTGTACAAGTGTTAGTTTTCTAGCACATTATTTTGTTTTGTTGTTATTTTTACTAATTTTCTCTGTTGGTTTCTAAGTGTCGAATATTTGTGTTTGTCAGTCATTTCCGTGACTCAGTCTGGCCACTATGTAAGTCCAGTGGCTCACTCTGCCTACCATATAAGTGCCATGGATCAGTCTGGCCACTATGTAAGTCACGTGTCTCACTATGTCCATTATTTAGTCCCGTGGCTCACTCTGTCTACCATATAAGTGCTATATCTCAGTCTGGCAACTATGTAAGTCCCATGGCTCACTCTGTCTACCATATAAGTCCTGTTGCTCACTCTGTCTACCATATAAGTCCCGTGTCTCACTATGACCCCCATGTAAGCCCCGTGTCTCACTCTGACCACCATGTAAGTCCCGTGTCTCATTCTGTCTACCATATAAGTCCCGCGTCTCACTTGGTCTACCATATAAGTCCCGTGTCTCATTCTGGCCACCATATAAGCCCCGTGTCTCACTTTGTCTACCATATAAGTCCCGTGACTCACTCTGACCACCATGTAAGTCCCGTGTCTCACTCTGTCTACCATATAGGTCCCGTGGCTCACGCTGGCCACTATGAAAGTCCCGTGTCTCACTCTGTCTGCCATATAAGTCCCGTTGCTCACTCTGGCCACTATCAAAGTCCCGTACCTCACTCTGCCCACCATATAACTCCCGTGGCTAACTCTGGCTATTATGAAAGTCGCATGTCTCCCTTTGTCTACCATATAAGTCCCGTGTCTCACTTTGTCTACCATATAAGTCCCGTGTCTCACTCTGGCCACTATGTAAGTCCCGTGGCTCACTCTGTCTACCATATAAGTCCCGTGTCTCACTCTGTCCATTATATATGTCCCGTGGCTCACTCTGTCTACCATATAAGTGCCATAGCTCAGTCTGGCCACTATGTAAGTCCCGTGTCTCACTCTGTGTACCATATAAGTCCCGTGGTTCACTCTGTGTACCATATAAGTCCCGTGGCTCACTCTGTCCGCTATGAAAGTACCGTGTCTCACTCTGTCTATCATATAAGTCCCATGGATCACTCTGGCCACTATGAAAGTCCCGTGTCTCACTCTGTCTACCATATAAGTCCCGTTGCTCACTCTGGCCACTATGAAAGTCCCGTTGCTCACTCTGTGTACCATATAAGTCCCGTTGCTCACTCTGGCCATTATGAAAGTCCCGTACCTCACTCTGCCCACCATATAAGTCCTGTGGCTAACTCTGGCTATTATGAAAGTCACATGTCTCCCTTTGTCCACCATATAAGTCCCTTGTCTCACTCTGTCTATCATATAAATCCCATGGCTCACTCTGGCCACTATGAAAGTCCCGTGTCTCACCCTGTTTATCATATAAGTCCCGTGGCTCATCCTAGCTACTAAGAAAGTCCCATGTCTCAGTCTGTCCACTCTGTATGGTCTTGTTGAAGCCGAGGAGTGGACCGCCTCAACTACCAAGTATTAAATTGCAGCTTGTCGTTGATTTGATTGCCGAGCAGATCGCAAAGTGCACTCAAGATTAAAATAGAACCCTACCTCCCCTATGTGTCATGAATTAACTCGTGGAGCACTGACCCCCATCTCCAACAAGAGTTCTTTCATTCTCTCGACCTATCCTAGTCCAACTGTTAGTAGGCCCGCCAGGTTCTCAAACCAGCCCCAGTAACAGGGAGGGTCAAACCTTATTTGTCGGGGGTGGGGGATTATTTAATCAAATAAAACAGATTTTGAAGGCCTATGATCCTAAAGCTAGAGGGGTGCCTGATTAGCTTAGGCGAATATTTGAGTGGCCCTCATCTGAATTAATTTTTTAGCCTATACTTATCTATAAGCTATTTGGAGTGATACTTCTGTAGATTAAAAAAATCGAATGTGCCTACAAGCTATTTAGAGTGGTATTTGTCTGGAATCTTTCAGGAAGTTAGATACCTATTATATAAGTTATTTTAAGTTGTCCTTTCTCGCAAAGTTTTTGAAAACTTTATGCTTCTAGAAGCTATTTGGACTGGTCTTAGCTTTGAATTATTATTTTTTTATTTGAGGTATTCAGAAGATATTTATATCCAGAAAATTTTGGAAAGGTAAGATATCAGATGCTATTTGTAATTTTCTTACCTTCAAAATCTTAGTAATTGTATCCCTATAGATACAAACTATTTGAAGTGGTTCTCGCCTGGAAATGTTTAGCATATGATATGCCTCTAGAAACTATTTAGAATGGTATACGTCCAAAATTATTTTAAAATTGGATCCCTCTGAAGGATATTTAGAGTCAACTTCGCTTGTATTCTTTTATTAAATTAAATGCTTCTTTCTCATGCATATTTGGAGTTTTCCTTCCTTGATAAATTTTTGAAAATTGAATGACTCTAGAAGATTCTTGGAGTTTGATACTATTTATCGGCCAAACATTTAATAATATAAAAGGAGAGAGAAATAAATCTAGAGAGGGGCAAGTTTATTCTAATTAGGGGGAGAGGCACACAAATTATTTCCCAATAGGGAAAAGCCCATCCTCCTTTTCTAACTGCTTATTCCTCCACTGCCCAACTTAGATTTTTACGTTCATTTTTTATAAAACAAAAGAAATAAACGCAAATTAAAACTTAAACAAACACTCAAATGCTATGTTCATTATAAAATGACTAAATTTAAATCTAACCGGAATCATTTCCCGACTTTCTTCACGTGCCAAATTTAACTAAACTACAAAAATAATAGACCTAGGGAAACTTCCGAACACTTTGAAACGAAGGACAAGACTGTACCGAGCCAATGGTTGTGTCAATCCAGTAATTTCCTCCGTAGGAAACCCCACATGGTGGGCTGGACATGTACTTATTCTTTAGTATGGATATATATTTTATTGCTTATCATACATGTTTTATTTTATTTAATCTACCACATTTTTTAATTTGTCATGCTAGATCTTGGGCTCGGGCCAGGCCCCCTCATGTGACTGCTCTGGAAGTCAATATCGGACCAGACAGTCAGTCAACTTGGTTCATTGAGCGAGTTGATTATTTCGGGCACCACTGATTGAATCTGCTTTCTGTGTTCCACGTATTACCATCCGTCATAACTATTCGTATATTCACACTAACAGAACAGGGATGAGGAAGGTAGAATTTGGAAATGTGCGCGAATTGGTGCGGAGAGAGAACTGGGAACCATTTAGGAAATACCACGTTAGTATATATGGACGAGACTTAAACCCCTGTCCTCCCCATGATACAAAAAAAAAGGGGGGGGACTGACTCCTGAGTCTGCACACCCACTTGTGTGAAGTTCTCAGTTATCAGTGCCAGACAGATTTTTTTCAAACTAATATTTTATTATTATTATTATTATTATTATTATTATTATTATTATTATTATATTCATCAGTATATACAGTATCATTATTTAGATATTAAAAAAAAAATTATTATACATATTTGTAAGGTACGTGTGTACTTTCATTGCTGGCCTGTCATAGGTCTCACAACTGTTGGGCAGCACTATAATAAAGGGAATTGGAATTGAAATTAATATTAATATTACTATTCATGTATATCATAAGTTGTCCCTTAAATATTCTGAGATAAAAGAATGAAGATTGTAAAATTGTGACAGCATCTTTTTAAAATAACATTTAAAATCCCTTGATGTAGAAATGAAGCATGAATATAGTTTAAAAATGGCGGCAAGAAAAATAGCAGAAAGTTGTAAAAATATTAAAACTACATTTATATACTCATTTGTCAAATAATGTGTCCTGCAGCCGTAACATTTGATAAATATTATCAATATAGGCCTATACAAAATAACACTAATAATATATAGTAAAATGTTATTAATTTTGACCGTATAAAAAGTGGTTTCCTCTACACTAGACAAAGTATCGTTTCTCTATGTGTATACTGTGATTTTACTGGTCACTGCAGGTGGTCGGGACCAAGATTCAGCCACCTGGATCAAAGTACAGCGTGCTAGCCACGCGTAAAACCCATATTTTGAAAGATTATGGATCCTTTCTCGTTCAAAATAACTCTAGATTGCATAGCTGGGAAAACTAAATTAAAGCATTAGTTCAACGTGTTTGATACAAGACTGCTAATTGTTCAAGGCGAAGGATCATAATTCACTATTTATGCATTATTGTGTTTCTTTAATACTAATCACTCCTTGGTTTAAAGCTTAGATCTCGTCCACCTCACGCATAAAACTTACATTTGATGGGTAATACAGTTAAAACCAGACGTCATATTGGGGTTAGAGATGAGAGGTGGACCATTTTATTTTTATTTTCTTTGAATTTAAATTTTTTTCCAAACGGTAAATTGTCTGTATATACTTTTTTCTTGAAAAAAATTAATCTATTTGAACAAATCTAAATTTTATTATTATTAGCACCACGTTCTTACTACCCGTTCGGGTTATACGCACTTACGCTAATGTGTAATGGTAGGGTGATTGTGAGATAAAATAAAGGACCTACAGATTAACGTGGAATCCGAACCACGGTGGAGGCCTGGCATTCCTCACATTCACAAGATGTGTTGTCAGAGGTGAAGGAAAGGTTTGGTAATCGGATAAATCTGTGCCAGGACCGAGGATTGAACCCCGGACCCCTGCACAGCAGTCCGACACACCCCTAGACCACCAGGTATAGACTACAGCGTTTGGTGGTTGAATGCATCACAAATGTAAAAAAAAAATTTGTAGATCACATATGTCAATATTTCAATGTTATTATCAATTTATCTTCCCTTCGAATTTAACAATACGAAAATTTTACCGTCAAATGTTTACCTTTAAATTCCAATACCATTATTATTATTATTATTATTATTATTATTATTATTATTATTATTATTATTATTAGCACCACGTCTTACTACCCGTTCGGGTTATACGCACTTACGCGAATGTGTAATGGTAGGATGATTGTGAGATGAAATGGAGGACCTACAGTTTAACGTGGGGTCCAAACCACGGTGGAGGCCTGGTATTCCACACATTCACAAGTTGTGATTAATACACGTCCTGTCAGAGGTGAAGGTTGAACCCCGGACCCCCAACACCGAAGTCTGACACCCTACCCCTAGACCGCCAGGTCACTTTTAAGTGTATAATCCAAACGAGTAGTAAGACTCGGTGCTAGTTTTAAGTATTTAATAAAAGAATATACCAATAAGATTGAACCTGTTATATATTTAATAATATAATTAAAATAATTCAAAGGCTAATTTAAGTATTTGCTAACCACTTCCTCCCTCCTGCCCCCGTCGTCCCACAGTACACTATTTTATAGCTTCATGTATAGGCTCTATATGACCCTCCCCCAAACAAGCCGCATATTTTGTAAAAGCCACCATTCCACAAAATGTCCAGGAAAATTTTCAGATTAAAAATTTACGGAATTTTTACTTTCTTATATCAAAATAAAGTATTGTAACAATTTATGTGAACTCAAACACAAAAAAAGTATAATTTAAATTATTATATCAGTCCCCATACTTGCCCGTCTGTCTGTCCCTTCAGTGGATCACAAACGCTTTAATGGCTTTTGTTCAAACTTGATAATTTTATTTTATACCTCGGGATTTTTTTAAAATCTTTGTTTCAGCCCTCAAATTAGGGGTAGCTAATTTACTAATGAATACTTTTTTTAATTATAAATTTTTGAAAGTAGCTATAACGATTTTGTTTAAAATGATTATTTAGTATTTGTTTTACATGACAAATAGCAGCATTGTATCAATGGTTTTTGGGCAAAAATTCGATAAATGATGATTTACTAATGATTTTTTTAAAATTTTAAATTAAAAAAAAATTGATTTAGTTATTCGGTTCAAAATGGGTATCTGTTAGGTTACATTGTGAATACATATATGGGGTATATATATATATATATATATATATATCACCAAGGTTATTAACATATTTATTTAAGTGATAGGATGAGGAAATATTTAAAAGAAATACACCCAGAATAAGGAATGAAGGTGGTAAAGCCACGGGGAAAAATAATTATTATAACATCTACTTAACGCACCCGTCCTAGAGACGAATTGTTACCTCCCTATTATAGTTAATTATTATATTATTATGAGAATGGTGTCATATGCTGTTTAGCCACTGACCAATAAAATCTTATGAATTCATCACGAGTTTTTCATGTTTTCAGACTTTTTTCGTTAGGTTTGAAAGAATATTTTATAATCTTTAGGTCATTTTATGGGTAATCTGTTGATAATTTTTAGGTCATCAGCGTCAGGGCCCTGATAATTAATCATGCCTCGTATACACGGATTGTGCTGCCACACTTAATTGAGTACTCAATTCAGTACAAGTCAACTATTTCCATGAGAACGACCTCTTACTATTACTGACCTATTATCTATTATAGATCGTAAAAGCTGGCGCACATCTTGGTAGTAGCACAGGTTACAGTTTTCAGCGCTCTAAAGTACAGACATATGCGCAGAAGAAAAACCAGCCCTCCTACGTTAGCGAATTGAACATTGAGTTCCTTTTCTTTCAAATTAAAATAAAACTTTTTTTTAATGTTTTTATAAGAAATTGGTTTTAAATATAATTTATAAATAAATTCATATCTAGTTTAATAAATTATACAGTAATGTTTCAAAGCATAAGATAAGACTCTTATTTTTGCATACACAATTATTTTCTGAAATTAACTTTATTTTAATTGGTAATATTGACTACTCGCAGAACTACAGGAAGAAAACAGTTGCCTTGTGAATGCATGTCGAATATTTTGTAGGTGCTACTTCACTTATTATTTGGTGATAGTAACTATAATTATTTCAGCACAAGATTATCTGAGTTAAGTAAGAACACACAGGCCGGCTGACACAACACGAAAACCTGGTCCAGTGCCTGTACTCTTTTTTGTTTTGTTTGAAACGACCTTCGCTTTGAACTACGCTTTTGTCGTCTTAGCTTTTGTTCTACATTTTCTCTTTTTGCTTGTTTCTGTCGAAAGTCCAAGATTCTTTGGGGGAAGGGCACAAAAAAAAACACGTCCCATTGATCCAATGGTTTATTCTTTTGTCTAGAAGTGTTTACCGTTAACTCTCTCTGCCTTGTGAACACTTTTCTTGTCTCCTTCGCCCTTTTGGATGAGTGGGCAGGGAAACAGAATTCTAGTCAAGGGAAACTATGGGTCTTATTCGGCCAGAGGCCTAAAATAGTTTATGTTTGGGTTAATATGACTTATTCCTGTATTTTTAGTTTATTAAGTCGTCTTCTGAGGGGAAAAAAACTTTTCAAAAGTGCTCATTAAATACGGTAGTAATCATACTACAATAGCCCCATGGCTTCTTTGGTGCTGACTGACAGCTCACAGCTCACAGCTGAGAGCTTTGAAAGGTTACCAGACCAAATTATGTATCCCCACAACTAACTAAATGATCTGAATAAACATGTGTTTAGCAGCTGTCAGTTATGACAGTCAAAATTTAGCTATATACCTGAATGTTGACTGTCAGAAATCAGCTGTTAGCTGTCAGTCAGCACCAAAGAAGCCATGGGGTTACTGTAGTAATATGTTAGTTTTTGCGGTGAAGATACGTAGCGTTTGGAGCCACACTCTATCAACGCACGCAATGTTAGTACTGTGAATTTATCATTACTTTCTGCTGAGCTAGAGATCCCGAATTTGATTCTCGGGAAGGTATAAAAACTCTAATTGATTACATTGGCACTTCACTTTCAAGTTTCAACACAAGTGATAAACTGACAGCAGGTGACACGAAGTGCTGTGTCTGTTTTGGAATTAAATAAGTGTGTGAGTCGTGGGCTGATAAAACCAGAACGGTAAAGTGTTAGATAAATACGACCAACAAAATATTAAAAGGTTTGTATGAATTATTTAAACCATATTGGTTTTATACCAAAATTATCAACATATTATATTCATTATATTATTTTCTTCATAGGCTTATGTGTTACTTAACATATTTTAAAATTATTATCTTTCAACAAAATTATTTTCGTTGCTTTACATAAATGTTGCATTGATTTCTATTTACGTCTTTAAATGATTATATTTTGATATTTTTAAAACTTCGTCAATTGGCTGAAATATATACATTTAAATTGGTTTAATTGTTGTCTAATATGAGTTGTTTTTAACTGAAAGAAGGAAAAGGGTGGTTTTGTTCAATAAAATATAGTTTTAATTAATTTGATACGGCAGAAAAATTGTTTTTAATTATCTAGAATTCAACAGAAAATTTTAACAAAATAAATCATTTCCTCAAATATATATTTATTCATCAATTATTTTTATCATGTAAATTAATTTTAAAAATACTAATAAAATTTAAGGCAATGAATCTCTAATTATTGATACTGGTGTAGTATTACTATCCTAACTATGCTGTGACATTTTATTTTACTCATATATAACGGATTATTTTCTATTTTGGCTTCCTAAGTTTTTCATTGCTAAGCAATTAAAATTTTGGAAGATAAACAATACACATTTTCATACGTCCGATCTAATTTATCATGGATGCGTGGGTGAAGGCGGATGAGAAAAAAACAACACAGTTTGTTATCCTTCACTTCTTCCTTCCCCCCTCATTCCTCAGAAAACAAGGGGAGGGGGGGAGATGAGTCCTTTATCATCCCCCGAACTACCCAACCTTCCTTTCCCTGATATATAGAGAGAGACCAACAAACACTACACCGACTGGCCGAGTCAGAGAAGTGAAGGAAGAGAAGAGAGGGGGGAAAACGCGCGCTCTTTCTGTCGTCGTTCTCAACTCAAAAGCGAGTCCTCGAATCCTTCGAAACGAACCTTGCAGCCTCCAGTCCTCGAGTCTCCTGGTTCAGTCAGTCGTGTGGTAGCTCTTAGGGTGAACAGTCGTGGGTCCCCCAGCTCTTCACTTCAGGCGTGTCCCTAGGAGTCGAAGTCTTCTTTCGGGAGGGCCCGCAGACCCGTGATCTTGTTCGTTCCGTGAAGTAACACATTCGTCTGTGGTGCTGCGCTTCTCGGCGAATCCACCAGGATGGATCTAGGGCGTCTTCTAAGGTAAGTACTTACAGTTTTTTTAAAATCTATTTCTCAACTGCGTTTATGTTTTTTTTAAGACACAAGAATAAGTTTTACAACATTATTTTACAAAATGTTTAAATTTCTGCTTCACTGCTTGTATATAATTCTGTTAATAAAAGTACAGGACCTTAATTTTAATGTTTAAATTCATTGTTAAAATATATAGGCCTTTATAAAAAAATTCAGAGTTTTATTTGAACATCTTATCTCAGTCTATAAAATCTTTAACAGGAATAATTTAGGGCTATTATAATTCTTTGATTCACTAGGGGTGAATGCGATAAGTTTTATAGTCTCACCACTCGTTCGAAGTTTCTTACACATTTTTTTCAACAACAACAATAATAATAATTGTTGAAGATGATTTGACCCTTTTCTAAGATTTGTTATGTGTTTGCATTTTGACCTTTCTCAAACATGATTGTTGTTGATATTTTACGGTCCAGTAGGCTATATTCGTTTGTCTTTCAACCTCCCTCAACAATGATTATTGTTATAAGTTGATATTTGACAATTCTCATTTCACTTTCTCATACTTCACCAACAAAGATTGACGCTGAAGTTGATATTTGACAGTTCTCATTTGTATCGTTCACCATTATCCAACAACGACATTTAATGAAATTTATGTTTTACAATTATAATATATAGCTTACAACCGTCCTCAACAATGATTATTGTTGAAGTTGGTATAATAGCTCATGATGCCATGTAGTTTAAAAAAATACATTTTTAACCTACAATTATTATTGTGTTGAGTTGGTATTTTACAGCCCTAATTTAGATCATTCACACTGCCCAACAATGACCATTGAAGTTGATATTTGTCATTCCTCTACTAATATTCCAAAGTGTATGATTCAGTCCTTAAGCTTCCCTTAACAATTATTGCTGATGGAGGTGGCATTTGACAGTCTAAAGTGCAGACGAGCTCACACTGGTGCACACGAGGTGAATGGCTGCGTTACGCAGGTGTATATTCCAGTTTGGACCTTGGTTCCATTGTTGGGCAGTCTAGCCCAGGCCTCCTACGCTCCACTCTGACCATTCACTCGTGAAACTGCCTGGGGAGTCTACTTCGTTTGTTGTTTTTACCTCTCAATTCAACTTGTGCAATAAGGACACATATTCCACTTCTAAGATATGTGCATTGGCATTGAATCTCAAACATGTCTGGAAAGATGATTTATGTACTTTATTTTTCCAGCATTTTAATTGTACTTGAGCCTTAAAAACACTTTTAACATCTTTCTTTGCCATCTGTATTTAATATGTGATCTCATTTATTAAGACAATATTGTTAATTTTTAATCGTATTTCCTTCATGAATAAGTTTACATTATAAAAGTGTTTTTCTAAAATATTGTTCTAAAATATAATAAATATTCTTCGATACCCTTCAAAAACTATTTTTAGCATCTACCCTCATTAATAAATAAGGACCATTGGTTTGCATTTTCTATTAGAACTATTTATAGGACTGTGAATAACTTTTTCCCTATTTTTTCTTTTGTTTATTTATTTAGGTCTAGTATTTTCACAGGTTTTTGCCAAAGGTTTGTGCAAACATATTATTTAGCAATAGCTATTTTAGTGTTTTTTTAATCTCCAAAAACATACTAGGAACTAATACTAATACTATTTATTTGTGGGTCATTGAAGCATATAGAATTAACTTTTATGGTAAAAAAAAGCTTAAATTTAGCATTCAGTTAACTTAAGTGCAAATAAGTTTACATAAAAGGTAAAATAAAAAAAACTACTAAAGAGTTTAGCAGATGTCACTGAACGAAAATAAAATGTTTACTGTCATTGCGAATTAGAATACATGTTTTAACATACCCAAGCGTTTTCTAAAAATACATTGGTTTGGCTACTGAGAGAACTCAAGGTTCATGTTCAAGTTCTACCAAAGTCTAGATAAATTAGAAACTTAAATTTGGAACCAACAAGTAATTAAATAAATAAATTACAACAACATTAAATAGAAGTCCAAATGCAATACATAATGAGACGTGTTAGTCCATAGGCCTATTGTGAATTATTACTTAATTTTAAAAATGTGACTATTTTCAATTTACTTTGGTCAACCTCAACTACTTGATAAAGGAAGGGCTATCAGTAGAACAGGACGCTTATAAAATAGGGAATTTATGCTTAAAAAATAAGCAATTTAAAATATATTAATAATTATGCCTGCTTTAAATATATTTGCTTATCTCTATTTGAAGCAGAAAGATTTTGTAAATAATAAAGTATAGCATAATGATCAATTCCATCTTTCTTACAGTACATACTGTTATTACTCTATGACATTGGGAACTCGAAAGTTTACTGCCGCACCTAACAAATATACTCCACCTATCCCTTCCCTATCTTGACCTAGTTGTATCCAGGCCACTACATTACACCCTATCCCTATCTTGAGCAAGTTCTATCCAGTCTACCTCATTACACCCCATGCCTAACTTGAGATAGTTCTATCCAGTCCACCTCCTTACACTATATCCCTATCTTGAGATAGTCCTATCCAGTCCCCTTCCTTACACCCTTCCTCTATATTGAGCTAGTTCTATCCAGTCCACCTCATTACACTCTATCTCTATCATGAGATAGTTCTATCCAGTCCACCTCACTACACTATCCCTATCTTGACCTAGTTCTATCTAGTCCAGCTCATTACACCCTATCCCTATCTTGAGCAAGTTCTATCCAGTCCTGTTCCTTACACCCTATTCCTATCTTGAACTAATTATATCCAATCCCCTTCCTTACACCCTATACTTATCACGAGATAGTTATATCCAATTCACTTCCTTACAACCTATCCTTATCATGATATATTTATATCCAATTCATCTCATTACACCCTATCCCTAAATTGAGCTAGTTCTAGCCAGTCCACCTCACTACACTATCCCTATCTTGACCTAGTTATATCCAGTCCAGCTCATTACACCCTATCTTGAGCTAGTTATATCCATTCCACCTCATTATATCCTATCTTTTTCAAATTCATTCTAATGTTATCCTCCCATCAGCGTCCAGGTCTTCCCATTAGGTTTGCCAGTCGTTACCTTGAACAATGTTCTAGAATCTTCTATTTGCGCTGCATGGCCTGCCCACCGTAATCTACGAGAATTGATTATCCTAAGTTTGTCTTATGATTATTACAGGGTTATTTAACTCATCACTATATAACCTTCACTCCACTCTTTATAAATGCTGTGCATTTATAAATGTGGTATTGTTGAGGAAAGGTACCTTAATTTTCGTGGAAAATGGTTAATAGTACAGTGCACACCCTAATGGGAGTCGAACCCCAACCTTTTCAAAACCAGACGAGGTTGACGCTTCAGCCCACGTGGCCATTAATGCAGGAAAATATCATTTAGGGTTGAAACATTATCTTTAAAATTTTAAGCGCCGATTACGTGCGATGTACTATTTTGATTTTGGTATATATGATTTGTGGAATATATTCTCTTGATTCACTCGTTGCATTTCTTGCAAGACTGCACCGTCATCTGGTTATTGTGTTCGTGGAACTTTGATAATTTCAATTAACAGTTGAACGAAAGTGATACAAAATATCAGGCGTAATTCACACCTACTCGACAATTTAATTTACCTACAAGTGAGTTCGTTGACGTTCCGCCTGCGTTGAAGATGACCTCCGATGTTCTTCAGGTAATATATTACATTGATTTGGGTCTCTCTAAAATTATACGAAATTTAGAAGATTATTTTAAATCAAGGAAAACAATATAATTTTGAAACACTGTAATATTATGTAGTGTTAATTTTTACTTTCTCATATGGACACAAAGATAATTTTCCACTTTTAGTTAATAATGAATTTTTACGTGTTTACGCCCCCAAATATTAAATTGGAGGTTTGACCACCCTTGAGACCATAAATGAAATAATCTAATGGATTTTGTTCAAACCTAATATTTCAATGGGTCATAGCTCGTGATTAAATAATGATTTTAATTAAATTCCTAAAAATTAAAATTAGTTGACTGATAACTTATTTCGGAACATTTCGAATTATTGGAAAATGGCCAATGATTTTGTTTAAAATTTATATTTGTAAAGTATTTTACATGACAAATAACACTGTATACTAATTTTTTAAAGGAAAAATTGGCTTAATAATAGCTTACAAATGACTTAATAAAAAAATTGGAAATCTTCCAAAAAGTACTTTAAGGTTTATATATATATATAAACCTTAAAGTACTTTTTGAAAGATTTCCAATTTATTTATATATATATATATATATATATATATATATAGTTACTGATTTTTGAAAATTTGAAATTAAAAAGTCTCTAAAAATGTTGTTTAAATATTAAGAGTGTTTTATATAATTATATAAATTATGCTGTGTTTAAAGAGAAACTTATTATGGGATAGTTTACATATAGCTGATTTTTTAAAACTTTGTCACAAATCTTAATATATATAAGAGTGAGAAAGTGTATAAGATATTGTAGTAACATTTAACTTTAGTTATATATATATATATATATATATATATATATAGAGTTACTGATTTTTGAAAATTTGAAATTAAAAAGTCTCTAAAAATGTTGTTTAAATATTAAGAGTGTTTTATATAATTATATAAATTATGCTGTGTTTAAAGAGAAACTTATTATGGGATAGTTTACATATAGCTGATTTTTTAAAACTTTGTCACAAATCTTAATATATATAAGAGTGAGAAAGTGTATAAGATATTGTAGTAACATTTAACTTTAGTTTATATATATATATATATTAATCAACTACCAACATTATTTAAACTCAACTTTTATTTAATTGATTGTGCTAATTGATTTAAATATATATTCAGGAACATGCCCTATGTTTGGAGATGGGGTTGTAATCCTCCGTCCATTTTTGACATTTTAAACTATTAGAACAAAGTACAACAAAATCCATAGATATATTTCAGTGACTTTAGATCATTTACTCCACGAATTCATAAAACATCGCCTTCATCTGGAATGCAAACTAATGTTAAAATTATTGCATCCATTACTCTTTCTATCCTGTGGACTGGGTCCATTTTTTCATCCAAACCATATATTTTCTACTACCGGCTTGCTAGGGCTAGCTTCATATTCCTTATAATCTAACTTAAGACTAGGACATGCACAACAACCATTCCCCGGCCGTTTATTTATCAATTTGAAAATGTAAACACATATTTCACCAATGATAATTTTTACACCACGCTAAAATCGAACCCGGGACCCTTTTCTCAGAAGGCAGACACTATACCGACTGAGTTAGTGTCAGATTAATCTTAGATTATAAAATGACACCAGGACATGAGAATCGAATCTGTGACCTTTGGTTTGATACGCCACTGCTCTAATCACTGAGCTATCCAGGAGTCATCGCGTGCCCAGGGTCATTCTTTACTCATATTTTGAGTCAGCGTCTGTGATGTAAATAATATGATATCTAGATGTGGCTACAAACGCAATTAACAAATACAATGACTCAGCTATTTAATCCATTATATTAAAATGTTTAAACATCGCAATGACAATTATTGTGTTTATTTTAAAGATGGGTCGAATTATCTTTTTCTTTAATATGGAACTTCATTCTACCTACGAATCCCAATTCAGAATCTTAGAAGACAGAAAGTACCAGGAGCTGATTTTCCCACATAAACTTTTAAAAAAATATCTAATTATGTCCAAACTACGTAACTCTTAGGTTGCGCTAGAAAATCTAAATCTAAATTATATGTCAACATTTTGTTGTTGTTGTTGTTATTATGTGAGTTCACATTAAATTAACTGGTAACCCACTTCAGTGGCTACATGGTTTAAGGTGTCACTCACGCCATAGACTATATTACCAATGACAGGAAGATAGGAGTTCAAATCCTGGTCAAGTAGGGTTTTTCCTAAATGTGTATTCACTCTCCCTCCCCACCAATGCGGGTACACTTTCTCTAAATACAACCTTCCCTATTCCTAACTCACTAACGTAATTAATAAATACGTAGTAAGATGCTATTCTAAAAAAAAAGAACAAAAAAGGAGAGCTAAGTGATAAAGTAATGTACTGGGGTGTGAAGGTAGGTTTTCTATAACTTTATGTTGGAATGAACAACTAGTATGCATCGTAACAGCTCTAAGTATAATCTGGGATTAGAGGGATTCAATAATTTTAAGATTCGTAGGACCCATCCTTAGTTTATGTACTAGTTATATTTGTATTGTGTTTGTTTATTATTGAAAGGATATGTAGATTAATTGAATTATATGCTTGATTAAATATGATTTGTAAAGTAAAAAAGCACACTGGATTGGGAAAATATGCATAAGTTATTAAAAAAAGGCAACAACACTATTTTCTTTGAGAAAACCAAGCCCGTCCACATGGTGGAATCCTAACTGAGCCTATTATAAGTTTCAAACCTATACACCAATTTCTGTCGTTAGGTAGACTCGTTGCGATCGATTCAATTTTTATTTTACTTGTTCCAATAGTGTAATGGTGTAATCGAATTTGGAACACATAACTCAGAAGACATACATCACTAGCTCTTAATAATTTGGGGACCGGCCTCGTGGTGTAGTGGTCAGTGCGCCTGGCTAATAGTCTACATGTCAGGCGACCGAACCTGGATGTCAAAGTCCCTTTACGGTACTAAGACTGTTCCATTTGAGTAAATTACTGGGGAGAGGGGGGCGTGTCCCCCCTCTAGCAACGCCCTTGACCACAGACAAGTAAGAAACAGACTGTCAACCTTACGGGTTTTTTGCTGCGCTCCTTTTGCCAGCTTGAGTCCTTCAACACAGGGCGTCGCTAGTGTCGCTG
The DNA here is from genome assembly GCA_902141385.1 of Timema californicum. Classification (NCBI taxonomy): domain Eukaryota; kingdom Metazoa; phylum Arthropoda; class Insecta; order Phasmatodea; family Timematidae; genus Timema; species Timema californicum. Next base: position 81,479 of record CABFOW010002284.1, on the reverse strand, counting down.
CTGGTTGATGATAGGACTAACCACAGTGATCCTAGTGTTGAAAGACTCAAGCTGGCAAAAGGAGCGCAACCATTTTAACCTGGAGGTTGAGTGTCTGGGTATATTGTTTGTCTGTGCCCTTGGCTCAGGAGATATACGTGAGACTAACTTAGATGGGCTGAAGAACATAGGCCTATGTCTTTTATTGTGTTAAGCTATGGTAGCCATATTCACCTTGTTTTCATGCGGGTACAATCTCCACCAAACGTCCGTAGGGTATGTTACTTTTTATGGCTGGCCTGACGCTGTTAGAGAACGTTGAGGTGTCATTTGTTTGAGTCACTGACTCAACACCTGTGAGAAGCTCAGGTTAAGCTCGATTAGAACTGGTTTGTATGTTTGTGCATTGCAAGAGTAAGTGAGGTACTGTACGAGTGTTTTCGAACTCATTCTAAATGCGTTCATCCACACCTGTGGTCACGCGGACTAAACGTCAAGTAAGCCTACGCATGTTCTTGTTTGCTCATTATAGGAAGGCTCGAGCTCAAATCTCGATCGGGTGACGGTGGTTTAAACTAAATTAACTTCCAATCTCTATCACTGCAAACGTGGATCCAGTTTTCATAAAATTTTACTATCCAAATATCTAAAGGGCTACCATTAATGTAGCTAATTGCGGATGGGTTTTAAGACGTGGTGTAAAATAAATACTTTTTTTTGTTCCAACCACTTTGTCCTTTAAAAAACAAAAAACATAATGTTTAAAGTTTTTACACCATAGCTCAGTCAGTTAATCTGCCCACCAATATATGGTTATTGTATTCGATTATCAATAGGGTGTAAAATCTCTCATTTTCGATATTGAGAGTCTTATATTTCGTTGAATGGTACATTCGCGGCCTGGGGTTGGGTTTTTTGTATTTAATCTTTAGCTCATTAGGATAAGAGGTGATATGACCAAAACCCACCACAACTGCCTTACAAATACAGAAAAAACAAACAATGGCTAAAACACCCGGGTATAAACATGTGATGTTACCTATTGGTGACCTTGTAATCAATCAACCATATGCCTATATAACCTTATTTTAAGGAGTTAAAAATAAATGGTACGATGCACCGCACATAGTTTCTCTCTCATTTATCTTAAAATATAGACATTTATTAAAAACTGTAAGAGTTGTAAAACGAGATAAAAATACATTGTTGCAGAAATATTCTACCAAAGAGCATAACAATCAATTTCAATTTCAGAGTATTCCGTAAAAAAAAAAATATGATTTTGCTTATAGCCCAAAAACTGTTGGTTTTATGAAAATATATTTCAGGTAAAATACTTTTAATTTTAATAGTACCAAAACTTTACAATGATATGTTATTTTGAATCTCAAATATTTGCGAAGATTTGATCAAAATTGGAAATTTGAGCTAATGTAAAGAAGCTATCCTTAAAGTTTTTTTTCCATAGGAAAATCAGATTAGCTATCTTGTTACACAATACTTAGACAGATACAAAATTTAATCAAAATCGTCAAAGCGGGTTTCAATAAAATAGATTTTTTTCTATTTCCCCCCTTTAGTAAACTATCTTTAATTTTAGGGTTATATATCTAATTCCAAGAACTCCTAGGGGAAACCCTATGAAAACTCTAAATACCAGGTTGTAGCCTGATTGGAAAATGGTTTCGACTCTAGTCCGAGATACAGACAGATAGACAGACAGACAGATGGTATCGTGAAAACCACTCTTTAGAGTTCATGGGGCCATGAAACGTCAACATTATCCAAAATCTCGAATTAGATGTTTTTTTACGATAACAATACTTCTTTCTCCGAGAGGTCGAGAAAAAATAGAAAGAAACAGGGTCTACTTTCAAAATTATATTTAAATACTTCCAAAAATGTTTTGATCATCTGAGTATTTTGACAACAGCTGTAAAATGAATGTAATGATTACTATTGCACGAAACACTACGCTTCAGCGTACTTTCTCTAGGGTGTTCTATTCTCATTCGATGTATTCTTGACGATGTGCGTATGTAAAATGAGCTCAACTGCTCATATCTCCTGCAACCACCTTACAAATTTATGTTTTCTGACAGATAAAAAGGATAGATACATGTCTATACAATAAGGGTTTCGATTGAATTTCATACTTGAGTCAAAATGTTTAATGAAGTTGGCCTTGTGCAGTTGTTTGTGGGTGTGAGCAAGTAAACACTCAACAAGTCGCAACTATCAATGAATCGATCCCAATCTTTTTGTATTCTCTTCGATTATTACCAGAATGGAGTCCTATTTAAATTTATTATTGACATCCATCTCGTTAAGCTGTTGTTAATGAGTTTTTAAACAAAAAATTAAAATTATGTATTTTAATAATTTTAAAAATCAAATTAGGATAATTTTACGTTAAAGATATTCTTTAAACTTTTAATACACGATCAGAATTTTTTAAACTATTTTTTGTCCATTCGCTTACAAAAATGTCATTCATCGCGTAAATAAAATTTGTTCCATTAAATTTGTAGACGATTTTCGGTCATTTCTTCACCCCCTTTTTTAAAAATCTTGTTTGGAAAAAAAATTCAACTTCTTTTCAAGAATTTCATAAACTGAAAAAATATGTGTGATGTGAGACTTGAGGAAAATTAAATTGGTCAATTCTGTCCATTTGAAGGATCAATAGCAATATATTGAAAAATATATGTGTGTTAGTAATATATTTATAATTTATGTGACCAATAAAGGTTTAAACTTAAAACGATATGTACTTATAAACGTGCCAGTGTTTATAACCCCTACCCTTCTCCTTTTAACCCAGTGTGAAATATAAATATGTCTTTATTTTCTCTAAAACATATTATGATCAAAATATAATAAAGTTATTCTTTATTTATATATTATAATGTTTATATTATATCACCAAATGTTCCATAATATAAAATTCACTCACCGCAATACTGGGTGCTTTTGGTGTCCGAACTTTAATAACATTATTCCTTTGATTAAAAAATGTTCTAAATAATTACATTTATTCGATACAGGCTGTATTCTTTAAAAGAGTGGAAATTTGAAAGCTAAACACAACACTCGCCTTTGAAGGTCTCTTCGCTTCTTCAGTCCTCCCCTCCCCCCTTTCCTGTTAAGTCTAGGGTACACCTCTGGTTAGTATCAGTCTTATGAATGATTGCATCACAGTATAGTAGATACCAGCGCACAACTGGAACGTGTCCTGTTTTAGTGCTATGTGATTTGTCTGTTAACGCGATGGCATCCACCAACCAATCCATCAAGTTATAGCTATAGTTTATTGCATCTTCTGTTCAATTCTTCTTCATTTAGGAACTTCACTGCCATCTAAGGGCCAGTTTCATAGTCAAATTTAGTACGCCTCAAGTGCGGCGCTACACTAAGTACATAGCAACCCCTACCTAAACTCGAATGGAATGGGCCGTTCTCGCATAGGAAACTGGCCCATTCAATTCTGGTTTAGGTAGGTGTCGTCATGTACTTAGTGTAGCGCCGCACTTGAGGCGTACTAAATTTGACTATGAAACTGGCCCTTAGTCTGAGACCGACCACTCTAACAAAATAGTTTGAAACATAAATGGTTAAATATAATTAAGGCCTAATATGTTCATGTTGCCCATTGAATAAATACATATATACAATTTATTATTTAGCACCATGTCTTACTACCCGTGTGGGTTATACGCTTAGACGCTAATTACGCTAATGGGCTAGGTTAAGTTTAGAGGAAGCGAATCCACATTTGCATGGAGGGAGAGTGGAAAAAAAAACCAGGACCCCCTCACCCCCAGTTCACCCGATCTATATTAGAACCTCTATTTCCCCGTCCTTGGCAGTCTAGCTTGACACAAAACTAGCGCGTTGGCTAACTACGCCACCGAGGCGGGTACAAATATAAAATACGATGTACAATTTCCATAAATGTTCAAAAAAAATCATTACCTTAATCTAAATTTAAAACAACTTATATTTTTATAACTTTCATATATATTTACTCCTACCGTGCATATCTATAAAATAAGTACACCCTTGATTTCTTAACATTTAAAGTGAAATATTTCTTTTTTGTGGTTTTACTAAATTAATTTACACTTTTATTAAGTAGATTATACCTGATCGTTTTCTTAGAATAATATATTTTATTTATTGTCAACATTTGTTGGAAAACTCCTGTGTATTACAAAAATAAAAAATATAGTCTACCGGCATGTTGTTTAGAAAATACGAACAATTAAAATAATCTATTCTGTTCCCCTTGGCTGTGTGTCGGATTTAAAAACTCTGACACATCAAATCAGGATCGTATGAAAACAAAATAATATTAAATTTCCAGCTTGAAGTGGCGGGGAGATGAAGGTGAGGAAAGGTAATTTTTTTTTAAAATCGGGATCCTTTTGAGTTTTACTCATTTAATACTAGATTCATTGAAAAACATTACTTGTTCAAATGGAATGAGTAAAACAACCAACCAAAAAAATAAAACTATAATAACATATATTGGCAAAGAAGTAAAATAGATGACAAGATTCGTAAAAGAATGAAGGAAATAATAAAAACATATGAAAAAGTATATTTAAGAGAGAGGATGAAGACAGGTATGAACACAATGGAATAGAGCTACTGTCTACTGGACAGCAATATATTTTTTTTAATTTACCGATTATTGTCCCTAGAGATAAGTGATTAGAAACTTACAAGTTTTTGTTTACCTGGTTTAATTCTAGATAATTCATCAGAGGTAAGTAGGCCTATGTTAAATGTTTCTAGATTAAGTCGGGTGCTGACACAAACTTGCGTGCTGAAGACAGATATAATTGATAGTAAAGTTAAAATTAATCCTGTATTACAGTCAAATATTCATAGAATCAACCTTTTTTTTTGACAATTATAAGGATTTCTAGATCTAATTCAACGTATTCATACGTCAAATCTTGTGAGCTGCAGATGCTTCTTTAGAAAGACAATGTTAATACATATAAAAATAACAATAATAATATGGTACAATCAATGTTAACGGCAAAAAATGATGTTAGTATTTTATAAAATTCCTGCCAGAGCTCTACACTAACAAGAGACCATCAAGGTTAGTTGAACGTTTATCACGTGATGATTGGGGGAGGTAAACACATAATTGGATAATTCTAAGCGTTGACTGATGACAAATATGGGGGTTGGGAGATTGAGATGAAATCGCCAGGTATTTTAATGTACGAAAAGATTTTAAGCATGAAATTGAGAAAAATAAAATAATACACGTGGACATTGGTGTACACGTTGTTTTAATGAAATCTAAAGCCTTTCATGACACTAGAACAACACGTGTAAAACACATTAACGTTATTATTATTGTTAGTATTACTATTAATATTATTACTATACAAAATCGTATATGTTTAACGTAAATAGACACATCAGTGGTGACGTGGTCTAAGGCGTTAAATTCTCAATAGACTGGATGGCCGGGGATGGGTAGTTCGAGGTTTTCTACAAAGGATGCATCACTGTAGTTTTCACATTCCCGCTCCTCACTTATCACTTCATAGGTAGCACCTTAATAGCCCATTTGGTAGAACGTAACACATTGCTGTTTTATTTTACATGGCTAAATGGGCAAACCATTTTAATGCTGAACTCTTGCAGGATGGTTGTACCATGATGTGAATATTGGTTTTCGAATCTCTGCAGGGTGCGCTAATATTTAAAAATGTACTTTTCCACTATCCTTCCAAGCGAATGGAGGTATATTTCCTCAAAATTATATATTACTCATCTCTAACTCACTATTTTAAATATGTTGCTAACCCGATTGGGTTGTAATACGTGGTTCACAAAAAAAAACATACGTGTTGGGAAAAATTTAAATAATAAAATCCTTTTTGTTCTAACTTAAGTTGATTTTTATACACACAAGATTGCTACATGTTAATGCTTTTTACACAAGCAGGCTGGAGACGGCATTTATAGTAGTGGACTTCCTACCACGTGACAACTTAACATCTTTGTGAGCTAATCGGGACTCCAGCCAACGAGTTTTACTGTCTGAGATGGTATAGTGTGGCCTTGGTGTGTTTAGAGGGCGCACGTTATGAGGATTGCGTCTCAAGTAGAACAGTCTTATAAATTTCCCCACCCCTAAACCACAGGTTTGCCGAAAATATAAAGTAAAATATACTTAAGTGATGCAGCAATTCACACGTTAAAAGAAATCTATGTTGTATGCATTGCATTGCAAACTTAAAACAACTGATTATTTATATATTTAATTTTCTAGTGGATAAACATATATTTTAGATCAGTCTCCTAATGGATGTTTCAAATTATAACGCTGTGTCGTGAAACAATTCAATACATCGATAAACACGCTTTACATTAAAGGTGGTGATGGGCATAATCGAATGATTTTAAGAATCGAATAATCATTCAATTCTTCGAAAAATAATCGAATGAATCATTCGAATGATTATGAGAAGTAGTAAAGACTCAGTAATAATCGAATGTTTACTACTTCTAAAAGTAGTTACTAGTTGCTCATTTTGCTTTGTGTTACTATTCTCTTTACCCTGCTGTCGGATCTCCCAACACGCATTCCTTTGCATTTGCAGCTTTTCAACATTTTTCTATTACTACATTTAGTTCCTTATGACCAAAGTACAGCCACAACAAAATACTATACAGTGAAAAAGTAAACGCATTTCTCAAATAAGTAGCTCGCAATTAATATAAATACTTTTGCGTGCGATTAATAATTAAATAAGGAACATACGTTTCCCTTTGTGCCTAAAAGAGTCGAAATAATTTACCCTTTAATGTTTCCTAAACATAACAAAAATATATAAGCTTACAATCGTAAAATTATTTCAGTGAATAAAATTATAATACGATCTGAATATTACGGCCAGGCAAGGTTTTATTAAATTATTAAAAGTATATACTTATCTACTTAATAAATTTAAGTTACCGTTAAAAAATATTTCTCAAACCATTCGTGATATATGCGATTAGTTAGTTAGGAAGGTAAAATTTTAAGGAAATGAAAAAGAACAATCCACGTAGTAATGTAGCAAAATAATCGAATCATTTTGTAATTTTCATTCGAATTATTTTTGGCTGTTATTCGATTGTAAACGTTACAACCACTTAAACTTTGTATTAAATTAGCCTTAGAATCATTCGAATGCGTAAGGTCGATTATTGTGTAGCAATGGGAACTATTTATTGAAAATGAACCTAATAGAAATGAAGACCTGTATAGAAATTGCCTGGAAACATTCATAATCATAAGGTCGATTTTCCTCAGAACTTCTGGCAAGGGAGGGGTAAGGGAATGAATCGGCCAGCTCGCATCAAGTCAGCTACTATTTTCATTCGAATGTTTTTCTCATTCGAATGATTTTGAAAGAATCGAATGAATCGATTATTCAGAATAATCGAATGAATCGATTCTAGTCATCCGATTCTGCCCATCACTAATTAAAGGGATACATCACATCTCCTCACAAAAGCCAACGAAACTCTGTTTACTTCCGGCTGTACAGCGTATGCGTTGTCAAATGCGCATGTCCATTGATTTGATATGGTTGGTTCTGAGATTTGATTGGTTCTCCTGTGCTGAACAGAGTGGACGAAGAAGAGATGAGTTGAACTTTAGCAAAACATCTTGCTCCGTTGAGGTGGGAATCTTGCGATTTGCTTAGAGCTAGTCACGTGACCACATTTCGGTTATGCGCTTTTTTTTCGGCAAACATTTGGACCCATAGTTAACTCTTGGGATTTGAGCTCTCCCCTCTTTTGCTGTAGTGGATCAACAATGAGTAGTGCATCCTACTAGGCTACTTGTTCACTTCATGATACTTCCCCTCTTCCACTTCGACATACACACAACGCTCACTCTCCCCGCACTGTTCTAGCCACAGATTTTTTTTAACATTATTTTTTCCCTTATTTTCATTTCGATATATTGTTCCATAAACCATTTTGGTATTAAATAAATGCTTCTACAAATACTTTCCCAGATATCCTAAGTTTTTTTTAAATCATTAGGTCTTACTACCAGTCCAGGCTATACGCAAATATCCAGATTTTATTAATTTAAAGAAGGAGACTATACACACAAAAATGACAGAAAACACAAAATCTCATCTATATGAATAAAATAAAGAGATTGTCAGGAGCGTTGCACATTATCTACCGCACGCAGAAGTCTGGAATGTGAAAATTAGTTGCTCTTGTGAACGAACATGTGTACCTCAATACCGGAATTCTAAAATTTTATTAGATTTTTTCAAATTAATTAAAAACAGAAAGAATGAAGTTACATTTAATGCTCCAGATTTATTTAGTACTACAGTTTACACAGTTGTGCAATACGGGCGGGAAATTATAGCTAGCATTTTAAAATTTTTATTTGATTTCCTTTCTACCATTTTTACCTCTTGTTTTGGTCACTATGGCCCTTTTTCAATATCTTTTGACCTACTGTGGCATTTTTCTCTTTTGGACATCTGAACCCCTTTATACACTTTTTAACTTTTCTACTTACTCTTTTTAGGCTACCCTTTTTTTTTAAATTTCAGATTTACTTTAGACGATTTTTTCCCCTATGTGCACCTCTTTACACCTTTTCCCACTAAAATATTTCTCATAGAGCAGGCCGGGTACTTTAAAAGTGTGTAAATAGTGCTAATAATAGTTAAAAGTAAATCTAATAAACTTTTTTGGAAAAGGATTAAAAATCCAAAGAAGTTAATCAAGGCAAATAGGCCAAACGAGCAAAAATGTCAAAATGAGCACAACAAGCAGAAATAGTAAAATTATCAAAAAGAGCAAAAAGCGTAAAGTGGCAAAATAAATATAGTAAAAATAAATAAGATATAAAAGTATCGGGGTATAAGAGATTAAAGAGATGAAGAGGATAAATGTTCCATAGTGGTAAAAGGGTGCATAAAGGGTAAAAAGGGCAAACAGGGTGAAAATGGTAAATGGGGTTAAAAGAGTAAACGGGGCTAAGGGGTGGAAGGGTTAAACGGGGCAACAAAGGGTGAACGGGGTGAATGGGTTTAAAAATGCCCAAATAATTTCGATCAGATTTACTTTTTACCCTTTTTCTCTTTTTTACACCTTTTTACCCTAAAATAGCTCCCCTTTTTCCAAATTTTCCCTTTAAATGCTCTTTACTTTATTTACTTAATACCCTTTACACCATTTTTTAAATTTTTTATTTGATTTATTTTTAGCCCTTTTTGCCTATTCTGCACTTTTGACCCTAAGATCCCCCAGGTAAAGCCGGGTACTTCAATGCTAGTAGACTAGATATGTCAAGATGAACAGATTTTCTTAAATACATAGACCTTCTATACATAATTATATATATATATATATATATATATATATATATATATATATATATAGAGAGAGAGAGAGAGAGTGCCTTACCACCCAACCTGGCTTTTTGAATTTTATAGGCCTACTTAATAGGGCATGGATGAATAAGATAGAGTTTATAAGAAATGTACCAGTATTTGAATTTAAAAAAAGAAAGAAAAAACATTCAGGAAAACCACCACAGTGCACCCGTCCGGTATTGAAAACCCGGCCTCTGCTTCATAATATGCATACCAAATGAAATCGGTCTGATGTCTTAGTCCACGTGTCCACTAGTGCTTGTAATTATTCAAAAATGCATTTGTTTTATTTCACTGATATAACTGCAAAAATTGCTGAATATTACCAAGGCATATAATCCTATCGGTGGTTGTGTGGTCTAGGGTGTCACTGTCACAAGAGACTGGATTCCTCATGAGAAGAGGTATGGGTTAAAATTCTTGTTGGCTATTTTTAATAATAACAACAATTTAAAAAAAAGTAAGATTTGAAGAGTTTTACAACTTTTTAATTGATAAATTGAATAAATAATATTCATACATGGCCTAAGTTTAGTGACTTTGACTCATAAATGGTGGTCGTAATTGGGGTTAATTAAAAAAAGGGCTATTTAGTAAAACACAGTGCACCAATAAAACCTATCCACTGCACATACTTTCTCTCTTTTATATAATAATATAAATACATCTATTAAACATTCGTAAGATTTTTTTTTGTGAAATTAAATAATATTCATTGTTGCAAAAATACTCTAGCAAAGAGGCTAAATTAAAAAAAACAGCACAAAATTACATGAATATTGAGAAAAAAGGACTCTATCTACCAAACCAATCTAACAACCAAATTCACATTTCAAAGACTTTAATAAAAACATATGTAAGTATATACATATTTGCTTATAGCTCAGAAAATATTGGTTTCATAAAAATATTTCAAATAAAAGATTTTAAATTTTAATAGTACTACAACATTTTACTGATAAGTTATTTCGTATTGCGAATAGTTATGGAGCTATAATCAAAACTGAAAATGTACTCACATATAAAGTACCCTCAAAATAATTTTCAAGGTAAAATGAAATTAGGCTTAGCCATTTTGTTTGTAATATTAAAAAGTACCTAAATACAAAATTTCATCAAAATCGTTACGTGGATTTCGAGAAAGTATATCTTTCTCTTTTTGCTCCTCAGTACACTACTCTTAACTTTAGGGTTGAATATCTAGATCCCTAAACTCCCCATAGGAGCCCTATGAAAACCTTAGATGCCAAGTTTTAGCCCGATCGGTAAAATTGTTTCGGCTCTAGACCTAGATACAGACCATATAGTGAAAATAACCTTTTCAGTTTCAGGGGGTCATGAAACGTCGGCATTAATCAAATTATCGAGTTCTAGTTTTCTAAGTTCACAATTGGACTACTTTTCTCGCCGAAATGACGAGAAAAAGGAAAATATATTAACTTCACCTACTGCTGGGTAGCAAGCAGGTAACATCTTGATGTTTGACGCTCTCGACCAGAGACAATCAAAGAAGACATGTTGAAGAAATTAGTTTGGGATAAAGCTATGCACAAACTAAGGTCATTTATCCTCAGCCACTGCACTATATGGCCGTATGGCATTCACGAGTCTCTAGTAGATCTGGCGCGATCACTTCCAAAACAGAAACCTGGGAGATAGACCGAGTCTTCTTCTCGTCAAGGTAGTGAACAATCCGCAAGTCACGATCTGTGCTTGCGTTAAGGCGTCAAGAACCTTTTTTACTAGTAGTTTTGTGAATAGTGGACCTCACTCCCTCCAAGTTATTATTGTTTTTACAGTTTAAAGGTAGTTCTGTGAACAGTACGCCTCGCTCTCTCCATGTTCCTATCGTTTCTACAGTCTTACTAGTAGTTCTGTGAACAGTAAGCCTCGCTCTCTCCATGTTACCAGCGTTATCATAGTTTTACTAGTAGTTCTGTGAACAGTAGACCTCTTTCCCTCCATGTTATTATCGTTATCAAAGTCTTACTAGTAGTTCTGTGAACAGTAGACCTCTTTCCCTCCATGTTATTATCGTTACTACAGTCTTACTAGTATTTCTGTGAACAGTAAGCCTTGCTCTCTCCATGTTACCAGCGTTATCATAGTTTTACTAGTAGTTCTGTGAACAGTAGACCTCGCTCCCTTCATGTTACTATCGTTATCAAAGTCTTACTAGTAGTTCTGTGAACAGTAGACCTCCCTTCATATTATTATTGTTACTACAGTCTTTCTAGTGGTTATTTGAACAGTAGACCTCTTTCCCTCCATGTTATTATCGTTACTACAGTCTTACAAGTAGTTCTTTGGACAGTAGACCTCTTTCCCTCCATGTTATTATCGTTACCACAGCCTTACAAGTAGTTCTTTGGACAGTAGACCTCTTTCCCTTCCATGTTATTATCGTTACCACAGCCTTACTAATAGTTTTGTGAACTGCTGACCTCGCTCTTTCTCCATTCAAAAATGTCAAGTATATCATGCAAAGAATAATGTCAAGTTTTTAACGTGCATATAGTATTAACATTTTCCTTTGGATTCCAAGTTTAAATATTTTTTATAGTAATTTTATCCTTGGATTTGAAATTGATATTGTTCCTTAGTTGTAAAGTTATACAGAAAACAAACGAATACTATATTTATTGTACAATATATTCACAGGGAATAATTGTTGTTCACGGGGTTAATTTAGACATCTTTATTGCAATAGCTGCCATTTAAAAAAAATCATCCTAAATACTTGATCAATTCCTTAAGACTTTTAAATTCACACAACTAGAAATGAACTATTAAATTAAATATCTTATGGAACGCCTCTACCTGGAAACAGATGAACAGATTGAAAAACCGTCTATCCTTCCTCTACCCTGTAAGGTTGCATTCAGGCACACCTTGCGTTGTTCCACTATGGTGTAGCTTACAAGAGAAGGTCGTGGCATAGTCCCTTAAGGTTAGGGTGGACCTAGTGTAAATACATTGTTCGACCAGAGTTCAAAGAATGTCTTTGCCAAACTTCGTTAAAATTGGTACACGCATTTGACAGATGTCTCGGAAAAACATCCGTAAAAAAATATGAAATGCCATAGGTTTAGGTTATAACAGAACCTTGCATCACTCGGTCAATTAGTTTTGTCTACCTTTCTTACTAAGCTCGTATGTATGTATGTATGTATGTATGTATGTATGTATGTATATATATGGAATTGTTTTATTCCCGCTCATATGTATATGAGTAGACATTAAGGGAGTGTACCCATAATTGCATAGCGAAATATGCGACTAGCGTGGACGAGTAGAAGGTGGAGCACGGGATTAAAACATTTTGGGTGATGAAACACTATTTTCAAAATTAAATAATCTAAACCAACATTTTTGGCCACTTGTACTAGGGCGTCAGTATGGTTATCCTGTTATTCCAATTGGGTGTATGGAGGTACATCTTTTCAAAATTGTTTCCACATATCTCTCATTCTCTCTAAGTAATTGCGTGAACTTATTTACGGAATTAGGAACTCCAAAGTTCATAGCTGCATTTAAGTACGCCACCTATATATATTCTGAGATAGTTTCATTCAGTCCACCTCATTACACCCTATCCCTAACCTGAGCTAGTTTTATTCAGACCACCACATTACACTATATACCTATCCTGAGATAGTTTTATTCAGTCCACTTCATTACATCCTATACCAAGATAGTTCTAGTCAGTCCTCCTCATTACACCCTATACCGAGATAGTTCTAGTCAGTCCTCCTCATTACACCCTATACCAAGATAGTTCTAGTCAGTCCTCCTCATTACACCCTATACCGAGATAGTTCTAGTCAGTCCTCCTCATTACACCCTATACCAAGATAGTTCTAGTCAGTCCTCCTCATTACACCCTATACCGAGATAGTTCTAGTCAGTCCTCCTCATTACACCCTATACCAAGATAGTTCTAGTCAGTCCTCCTCATTACACCCTATACCAAGATAGTTCTAGTCAGTCCTCCTCATTACACCCTATACCAAGATAGTTCTAGTCAGTCCTCCTCATTACACCCTATACCAAGATAGTTCTAGTCAGTCCACCTCATTACACCCTATCCCTAACCTGAGCTAGTTTTATTCAGTCCACCTCATTACACTATATACCTATCCTGAGACAGTTCTATTCAGTCCACTTCATTACATCCTATCCTTATCTTGAGCTAATTCTCTACAGTCCTCCTCATTACACCCTATACCGAGATAATTCTAGTCAGCCCTCCTCATTACACCCTATTCTTATCCTGGGATACTTCTATCCAGTCCACCTCATTACATCCTATCCTTATCTTGAGCTAATTCTCTACAGTCCTCATTACACCCTATACCGAGATAATTCTAGTCAGTCCTCCTCATTACACCCTATACCGAGATAGTTCTAGTCAGTCCTCCTCATTACACCTTATTCATATCCTGGGATACTTCTATCCAGTCCACCTCATTACACCCTATTCTTATCTTGAGCTAGTTCTATTCAGTTCAACTCCTCACACCCTATTCCTATCTTTAGCTAGTTCTATTCAGCCTACCTTGTTTCATCCTATCACTTTCGGTTATATTCTAATTAAATAAAATGTTTGAACACTTCCGCTAAGGTCACTCTGCCTCGTACCTATTTCATTTGTGTGAATATACGAATGACCGAACGGGTAGTAAGACGTGCTGACCCCACTCCTTCCCCCCTGAAGAAAGTTGTGGTGCACTGAAAGCTTAGAACTAAGCCCCTAAGTTCATTAGGACTCGTTTGTTCAGTTTTGTTCTTTAAGAAACGTCACAGTCCCTTTTTTCGGTGCTGGTTACTTTTACCTTGGGGCCCTCAGGTGACGTAGTACATAATTAAAGGGTCTATCTTCACAGACGAATAAAAAGTGTTATATCTATTTGATAACCTTTTTTGAAACACTTTTACCGGCGGCATAGAATTGACTAATAATGAGGTAATAAATATTCTCGTCGTGGGCTATAGAAGCGTTTTGTTAGTGGTTTGTTTTTATCATTTCGTATTCAATCGATCTAACAGAAATTGTGGATGCAAATTGATGTTGATGGCTGCATAAAATGATNTGAAATTTTGTATTATTCCTGAATAAGAGACAGGTCTAAGTGTGTGGGATAACACCCATTTCTTTTGGATGTTCGCCCTTGTCAAATGTTCCGTCACATCCTAACGACCGGATGTGCATCTATTCTCATAGCATTATTCACATTTCACGGACAAGGACAAACAATTTATTCTAACGTTATTTCCCTTTTAAAAAAAGAAAAGAATGAAAAGATGTTACAACCCTATTTCGAAAAGAAGAAACGGTTTTTACCATTAAGAAAGTCACTAAAACAATATTCATATATATCTATGTTAGGACATGTGATCTATAACGGTCAATACCTTTAATAAACCAATAATAAAAAAAAATGTTATCAATGTTAGCCGCACAAAAAGTTGTTATTTTATAAAAGATCCTTCCAAGCAAAATTTTACCATCTGTTTTGTTATGTTTTAAAATCAATCTACTTACTATTGTTTAAAGATTCTATCTGCATTTTTGTGACATTTTTAAACATGAAAAAACTTTATTAAATTAACCAACTCTAATTTACATAAAAGGAACATGCGTTTTTAGAACCATAAAGAAAAGATGTAACGTAAAATCTACAACAAGCTCCAAAAGCCAATTTAAGGCGATTTTCGAATAAAAACAAGACGGCCACATTTAAGAGATTTCTCAAGTAAATACGTTTGATTATGGTAATCATACCTTCTTGAATGTTTCATCTTCGTGGTATATATAGCATAGCAGTAAGAAAGTAGGAGACACAACAACAAACCAATATAATAATCTTTTAATACCACACATTACTACCTGTTCAGGTAATACGCATATGTACTAATTACGCTATTAAGTTAGGGATGAGGAAAGCTAAATTTAGAGGAAGTGCAACCGCATTTGCGTCGAGGGGTTGTGGAAAATCGTTAAATAAAAACCTTCAATTCACCCGACCGGGATTCGAACCCCGATACCGACAGTCTCTTACGAGAATGAAGCATTAGAACGTACGGCCACCGAAGTAGGTAATTGTAGATAATATAATGTCTATAAGACTAAACAAACGCTTCTATTGAAGCACTATTTTATTCATCTGGTCCAACAAATATTAAATACAGGTCTTTTCTCATGTTCCCTTCAATCCCAACTTAAATGATTATAAAACGTATTACCTCATACAGAAAGTAATACATTACTTGAAATATTACATAATAATAATAATAATAATAATAATAATAATATAATAATAATAATAATAATAATGAAACTTTATCTTAATGTTGCAGGAAGTTTCTGTCAGGTTTGGAAGATATTGCCATTATGTATTCTATACCAGAGTGGTGTTTCAGTCTAGCGAAATTTCCTACTGGTGACACAGCGGTGACTGGCTTAGTCACCACAGTCCAATTTTCATAGGAAGGGTCATATAAAAAATATACACCTTTCTGCGACCAATAGTAAAAACATTTCACTACGTTATTAGTGTTCTCTTGATTAATAACCTATCAAAAGTCACAGCTGTAGATCACATACCTTCACATATGGAAATGTGAAAATAGATCTAGTAGCGTTTCTCCACGTTAGATAAGGTCCTTTATATGAAAATAGGACTGTAGCCCCTCTTTTTTTGTTCCACCCATGTAGTTTAAAAAAGAACACCCCTTTATACTCACATTCAATCTGACAAAAAACAAAATATAAAGACACATAAAGCTGCAAATTAGTTTTTGTTTTTTAAAACGTCTTTTAAGATTTAAAGGGTTCAGTGCACTTGCCTGAATTTTTTTGGTGGTTTTTAGTCTTTTTTGTGTCCTTGAGTTTAGATATCTTTTCTCTTCTTTTTTTCAAAATGCATTCCTTTTTTAGTCGAGGCGAATTTACGACTTTACCTGTTGTAATATGAGAAAATAAAGTAATAAAAACCATTTAGACCTACACACGCCTTTGTTTACATGCGGGCAGGGGGAAATTAAAACAAAAATATACCCACTTTAGTGTTGAATGGTCTGCAGCATCACCCTCGCTTTAGACTGGCCTGCTGAAGACTGGGATAGAGGGGTCTTGGTCAGGTCTACTTAGTTCCCCCCCTCCCCCTAAATGGTTTCCACACTGCTTCCACGTTATTGAGAGTAGATTATCTCTCAACCCTACCTCATTAGAGTAATTATTATCATTGATGGGTGTAGCCTTAGCAGGAAGTAAAACATAGTAATTAAAAAAAAAATTCATTTCGTCTTAGAAGACGGAAAAAAACTATATAAAGCGTGTAAATGAATGTGACAAAATGTTAAGGACTTTATAGGTGGGCAAAATATACACATTCTCACTGTACACTCCATTTACCTTGAAAGACCCGCCTCGGTGGCGTAGTTAAATAACACGCTTGATTCGTGTTGAGCTAGACTGCCGAGGATGGGGAGATCGAGGTTTGAATCTCGGGCGGTTGACCTGGGGGAGTTATTCCTAAATGGTTTACCATCCTCCCTCCACGCAAATGTGGGTTCACTACCTCTATATTTAACCTTCCAAATTTCTAACCCATTAGTGTAATTAGTACTTAATCGTACAACCCATGCGGGTGTTATACCTTAACGGATTACACTATCTTCATAACTTAAGCTACGCTATGGTGGAAGCGTGCAAGGTAAGTGTGGTACCTTTCATTGTAAACGTTGTGTACATACGGGTATAAAAACCTATTTTAAATCAAAGACACACCATTGATCGACAAGGCTCACAAAAACATCCTGCGTCACTGTCATGCATGCATTGACGTCGATTGTCGGCACTTCCAACTTCTTTAGTGATACATGAACAGAATGATGAACTGTAAAAATGTTGGGCCTTATGTAGGCCTACTCTACTACAATCCCAATTAATTTTAACGTCGGTGTCTGTAAACCACTGTTTATTTCATCATTATAAGGCATCTTTGTGTCTGAAGATGATGTTTCTAACCATTTATAGGCTACACTCCGTCTACACAGTAAGGTTACAGTCTTACCTTGCTGGAGTATACCATGGCCTCCCTTATCTGACGAGTTACGCCATAGTGAAACAATTTAAAGTATGACCCGCCTCGGTGGCATAGTTGGTTAAAGCGCTAGTTTCATGTTGAGCTAGACTGCCTAGGACAGAGTGATCGAGGGTAAAATCTCGGTCGGGTGAACTAGAGGGGAGGGGGGTTCCTAAACGAATTTCCACTCTCCCTCCACGCAAATACGAGTCACTTCCTCTAAATTCAACCTTCATAATTTCTAATCATTTGGCCTAACTAATACTTAAGCGAATAGCCTGAACGGGTAGAAAGACGTGGTGTTTAATAAGAAAAATAAGGTATGCTTGATAAGCTAGGTGTACATAGTGATTATTTGTTTATGTTGGTCTAAGGATACATAGTGATTATGTGTCCATGCTAGTTTAAGGGTAGATAGTGATTATGTGTTTATGGTAGTCTAAGGGTACATAGTGATTATGTGTCTATGTTAGTCTAAGGGTACATAGTGATTATGTGTCTATACTAGTCTAAGGGTACATAGTGATTATGTGTCTATGCTAGTCTAAGGGTACATAGTGATTATGTGTCTATACTAGTCTAAGGGTACATAGTGATTATGTGTCTATGCTAGTCTAAGGGTACATAGTGATTATGTGTCTATACTAGTCTAAGGGTACATAGTGATTATGTGTCTATGCTAGTCTAAGGGTACATAGTGATTATGTGTCTATACTAGTCTAAGGGTACATAGTGATTATGTGTCTATGCTAGTCTAAGGGTACATAGTGATTATGTGTCTATACTAGTCTAAGGGTACATAGTGATTATGTGTCTATGCTAGTCTAAGGGTACATAGTGATTATGTGTCTATACTAGTCTAAGGGTACATAGTGATTATGTGTCTATGCTAGTCTAAGGGTACATAGTGATTATGTGTCTATACTAGTCTAAGGGTACATAGTGATTATGTGTCTATGCTAGTCTAAGGGTACATAGTGATTATGTGTCTATACTAGTCTAAGGGTACATAGTGATTATGTGTCTATGCTAGTCTAAGGGTACATAGTGATTATGTGTCTATACTAGTCTAAGGGTACATAGTGATTATGTGTCTATGCTAGTCTAAGGGTACATAGTGATTATGTGTCTATACTAGTCTAAGGGTACATAGTGATTATGTGTCTATGCTAGTCTAAGGGTACATAGTGGTTATGTGTCTATACTAGTCTAAGGGTACATAGTGATTATGTGTCTATGCTAGTCTAAGGGTACATAGTGATTATGTGTCCATGCTAGTTTAAGGGTAGATAGTGATTATGTGTTTATGGTAGTCTAAGGGTACATAGTGATTATGTGTCTATGTTAGTCTAAGGGTACATAGTGATTATGTATCTATACTAGTCTAAGGGTGCATAATTATTATGTTTCCATGCTAGTCTAAGGGTACATAGCGATTATGTGTCCATGCTAGTTTCAGGGTACATAGTGTTTATGTGTCTATGCTAGTCTAAGGGTACATAGTGGCTATGTGTCTATGCTAGTTTAAGGGTAAATAGTGATTATGTGTTTATGCTAGTCCTAGGGTACATAGTGATTATGTGTCTATGCTGGTCTAAGGGTACATAGTGATTATGTGTCCATGCTAGTCTAAGGGTACATAGTGATTATGTGTCTATGCTAGTCTAAGGGTACATAGTGATTATGTGTCTATGCTAGTCTAAGGGTACATAGTGATTATGTGTCTATGCTAGTCTAAGGGTACATAGTGATTATGTGTCTATGCTAGTCTAAGGGTACATAGTGATTATGTGTCTATGCTAGTCTAAGGGTACATAGTGATTATGTGTCTATGCTAGTCTAAGGGTACATAGTGATTATGTGTCTATGCTAGTCTAAGGGTACATAGTGATTATGTGTCTATGCTAGTCTAAGGGTACATAGTGATTATGTGTCTATGCTAGTCTAAGGGTACATAGTGATTATGTGTCTATGCTAGTCTAAGGGTACATAGTGATTATGTGTCTATGCTAGTCTAAGGGTACATAGTGATTATGTGTCTATGCTAGTCTAAGGGTACATAGTGATTATGTGTCTATGCTAGTCTAAGGGTACATAGTGATTATGTGTCTATGCTAGTCTAAGGGTACATAGTGATTATGTGTCTATGCTAGTCTAAGGGTACATAATGATTATGTGTCCATGCTAGTCTAGTCTAAGGGTACATAGTGATTATTTGTCTATGTTAGTCTAAGGGTACATAGTGATTATGTGTCTATGCTAGTCTAAGGGTACATAGTGGTTATGCTTCTATACTAGTCTAAGGGTACATAGTGATTATGTTTCTATGCTAATCTAAGGGTACATAGTGATTATGTGTCTATGCTAGTCTAAGGGTACATAGTGATTATGTGTCTATACTAGTCTAAGGGTACATAGTGATTATGTGTCCATGCTAGTCAAAGGGTACATAGTGATTATGTTTCCATGCTAGTCTAATGGTACATAGTTATTATGTGTCTATGTTGGTCTAAGGGTGCATAGTGATTATGTGTATAGTTTTGCATCCTCTACAATCTTTATACTTTTGTAAAACACATTATCTTACCGAAAATGTAGCACATTAAATATTACACACATTTTTTTATTAATGTGTTTATTTTTTTAATGTAAACTGAAAAAAGAAGTGACACTACATAATCGCGCAAACTTTCTTATATTGTGTAGTATATACCTTCGAAGAAAATTTTCAATATGTGTTTTCAGTAAATCAGAAAAACAAACACATCACGATAAACAACACATTTAAAGCTCTTGATTCATAAACTTTAAACGAAATTCTTCTACTATTTTCTAACAGATTTTAAACTTTCAAAATTAAATTGTAAGCTAACCTTAAATTATTTTTGTGATTAGGAAAAAAAAGTATCCTGATTTATCATAAAAACCTCTTCCCAGATACCTACTTTAAACTCAATCCTTAAGGTTAATTTAAAAAAAGTGTTATATTTAATAATTTGTCAAGTGCATTAAATTAATTGATTTAAAAAAAGATGTGTGTATTCACTATCATGTAAAATAGTCTCACTGTATTAATTTTATACAAAATCAATATTTTATATATATATATATATATATATAAATGTTCAAAAATATTCTAAATTTACCAAAATCGATCTACAGTAATCTACTATAATGTTTTCAACTAATATATTTAGTTATTTATTATGTAAAAACATAACAGAAACCCATTTTGAACCAAATAACTATATACTTTTCTTAGTTTTTAGTATTAATGTAAAAAATGTCATTAGTAAATTATTCTTAAACGAATTTAATCCCCCAAAACAAGTACATATACAGTTTTATTTGTAATGTCTAACACTTCTAAGATATATATATACTTTTCATATTATTTCTAGTATTAAAAAATTACCCATCAGTAAACCACACTTAATTAATGCTATTCATCATGTCAAATAAATCCTAAATATAGTCATTAGATAGATTTTCAAAATATCTTTCAGCAGTGATCTACCCTAAATTTAAGGGCTAGGGTCAAAATCAAAAATCTTTTTGAGATGTAGCCCTATAAAATATAAATATAAAGTTTGGACGAAACCAATCAAACAGTTTTCTATCCGAGGCCAGGGACAGGCAGACATACAGACATACAGACATGAGGAAAGACAGAATTGTGGAATCCACTTTTTTTAAATTTGGGTTCACATAAAACGAAAAGATTCATCCTAGGCTTTGTATTAGGCTTTGTAGGCTGTAGGCTTTGTATTAGTTAAGAAAAAGAGATGTTGACAACATAAATAATATATTGGACAATAACCCATTTTGGTGGCTGCTTTGTCTAAGCCAAGACATTACTCTCGCAGTAGACTGGATTACCAATGAGGGGGAGATCGTAGTTCAATCCCGGCGGGTGTACTGAGGGTGATATTTCCTAAATTGTTTCCCACGCACTATATTAAAGCAAATGCGGGTACACTTTCTCTAAATCCAACCTCGTCCTTCTTTATCCTTAGCCTATTAGCGTAATTAGTACATAATCATATAACCCAAATGGGTAGTAAGACGCGCTGCTATAAAAAATAATATATATAAGTAGTAAAATATTCACGATTCTGTACAAGCCTAAGCGGGCGGCCAGACTGAGCGCGCGAGCGAGCGACTAAAATATAAAATAGAACACATTGTTTGTAATGGGAGGTGGCCACACTGAAGCGAGCGAGCGCGCGCGCTTGAAAGATAGAACTGTTTTTATTTTTCAAGTGCGAGCGCTCGACCCGGTACAGTCTAGTTTACAGGTGCTAGGCAATATTATTCTATGTTTGTTCATTGAGTGCTAGGAAAACTTATCATTTTGACATGATATTTGACTTTTTTCTATCAGTGATAGGTTTAACACACTTGCTATTTATGGCCTAATTTAATTGGTGAAACCATAAATAATATAATTTATATATGTAAGCCCGGTATGTTAAAATACTTCAATATTATAATCAAAGTAGGCCTTTACAAATAATAATCACCATTAGTTTGGAGAGTATGAAAAAACNTTGAATGCAGATGTTCATTGTGATAAAAATTGTGTGACAGATTAGATAGCACCCAAGAACAGAAATTAACTATCGATAAATTTAGTTTTATGCTAGCAAGATCGACTTGAATGGGGAGGTCAAGGTTTTGAATCCTTGATAGCTGAAATAAAAAAAATTACAATGTAGATTTATAGCACTTTTCCAAGCAAATGCTAACTAATTTTCTTAAAACTAATGGTTTGGTTTTTTGTTTTTAATCATATTAATAGAATTGTGTATATTTTTCAAGTATGTGGGGAATGCCAGGCCTCTACCGTTGTTCGGATTCCACGTTAAACTGTAGGTCCTCCATTTCATCTCACAATCACTCTACCATTACACATTAGCGTAAGTCCGTATAACCCGAATGAGTAGTAAGACGCGGTGCTAATAATAATAATAATAATAATAATAATAATAATAATAATAATAATAATATTTTTCAAGTGCACGCGCGGTCGGCCCGGAACAGTCTAGCTTACAGGCACTAGGCAATATTATTGTATGTTGGTTCATAGAGTGCTAGGAACACTTCAAATTTTGACATTTTTATTATTATCGATAGGTTTGGCACACTTGCTACTAACGGCATATATTAATTGGTAAGATCATAAACCATATATACATATATATGTAAAGCTGATATGTTAAAATACTTCAATATTATAATCAAAGTAGGACTTGACAAATAAGAATCACTATTAGCGTGAAGAAAAGATGAGAAAACAACAACAATAAACCGCTTGTCAAAAACCACCCTCGGTTCACTGAGCCAAGATTCGAACATTGCCTCCTCGTCAAAACTACCTAGCACGCCCGCTCATCCCATTATGACCTTGAACATGACCATGCCTGTGTTTGTTATTCTTCCAACTCTGTCCTGTTGGTTTTTCCCAGGGTATGGCCTTGAGTAGTATTTTCTGTCCTGTCAACATGTTGATTGGTAATTAATTGTCGATTAGAGCTATTGGGACCCCTCCACGTCCAGAACCAAGCCTCAAGACACGTTGATTGATAATTGATGATTGATTGTCGATTATCGATGATTGAGAAGGTTTATAGCGTAGACTTCCCACCCCTTCCCTAAGCCGTGTCGATTTGCTCGACATCCTTGGCGGGGACTATAGAATCTAGAGCATCATCTCTGGCGAGAATTTAGAATATTTTATCTTACAATCATGTCACAAAGCTTTGTCCTGTTTGTTTTCCCCCATCCCCCGGGCATTGATGATTGCTTCCATACAACGGTGGAGGCGTGACTTTGAACATGCTCAATAATTGTCGATCGTCGCTCAGGAAGTCTTGTTGTTTTTTTCCCGGAGGTATGTTACGACATGTTGATTGTCGATCGGCGCTCATGACGGTTTCTTTCCCCTCCACGTCCCAGGCATGTCGGTTATTGATAATTGCTTATCGGTGCACGGCGTGGTTTATAGCGTAGACTTCCAGCCCCCTCCCCCTAAGCAGTGTTGATTTGTTATTTCCCTCTTCCACTAAGGGTTCAAAACACTTTTCCCTCTTCCGCTAACGGGTTTAAACACTTGTGACGTCACCATTATCTCTTCAGCTAACGGGTCAAAAAACTTTTCCCTCTTTCACTAACGGGTTTAAACACCTGTGACGTCACCATTCCCTCTTCAGCTAACGGGTCAAAACACTTTCCCTCTTCCGCTAACGGTTCAAAAACTTTCCCTCTTCCGATAACGGGTTGAAGCACTTGTGACGTCACCATTCATTCTTCCGATAACGGCTCAAAACACCCCTTCCCTTCAACCCTTCCCCTACAACCATATCCCAAAAGACTTTCAACCCTTCTCCTACAACCCCATACCGGGTCAAATACCCCTCCCCTTCAACCCTTTCCCCACAACCATATCCCGGGTCAAAACACTTTCTCCCCTTCAACCTGTCCCCTACAGCCCGTCCCTCTTCCGCTAACAGCTCAAAACACTTTCTCCCCTACAACCACATCCCCTTTAACCCTTCCCCCTCCCCCACACCCCCGTCCCTCAGCTCAGAACATGTTCTCCCCTTCAACCCTTTCCCTACAACCCCATCCCTTGGCTCTAAACACTTTATTCCCTACCACTCTCTCCCCCCTTCAACCCTCTACATACAAACACCTCCCGGGTCAAAACAACCCTCCCCTTCAACCCTTCCCATACAAACCAGTCCGTTGGCTCAAAAACACCACCCCCTCCCCCTTCAACTCTTCCTCTACAACAACCTCACGTGTCAAAACACCCCTCCCCTTCCCTTACAACCCCGTCCCTCGGCTCAAAACACCACCCCTTCCCCTTTAACCCCTCCCCTACAACCACCTCCAGGGTCAAAACACCCCTCCCTTTCCCCTACAACCCCGTACCTTGGTTCAAAACACCACCCCCTCCCCTACAACCCTTCCCCATACAACCACCCCCAGGGTCAAAAACACCCCTTCACTACAACCATCTCTTCCCTTCCTACCGAAAACATCCTATAGTTTTTCATCCTCAGATAATACCCTTCCTACCGAAAACGGTGTATATTTTCCCACATCCTGTCTTACAATAGCCTTGAGCAACATCGAGTGGAACATCAGTGGAAAACATGTTTACTCTTAATGGACCGTCGTCACGTAGCCTATAGTCACAACTACTTGTATTACCTGGTAGCTCGTCTTATTCACTTATAACGTAAGTCATCTAACTCTAATTTACTTTATATTTTAAACAGTCAGAATCCCCTATTCATACGGCAAGTCATGTGATATTTTAAACAGTTAGAACCCCTATATTCATACGTCGAGTCAGGTGATCTGCAGTACAAATAATTCCAGGGAAGAACATATTCACACGTCAAGTCATCTGATATACGGCTTATATTTTAAACAGTCAGCACCTCATATTCATACGTCAAGTCATGTGAATAATCGATGATTGATAATTGGGGCATTGGAGTTTAGCCAGAGTACAAGTATCTGAACGGTAAATCAAACCCTGCCCTCTATAGTTGTTATTGAGGAATCGTTGAATAACAACACGAGCGACTATAAATCATCAATTTCACATCGATCAGTGATATAAAGGGTGCACCCCAATTGGTCGTCTATTTATAAGCGTTTGTAGAGCGGATCAAGATGGACCAATTACAGCAGTTGATAAATATTGTTGACGCCGTGCAGACCTTAAAATTGAGTGATCTAATAGTAGACCAAAATTACTCGGTGGCTAGATTAAAAGCGGTTGTTACAAAGTCCAGGAGACGTCTAATAGTCTATCTAGATGGTGAGTTTTGTGTATTTTTAACCTGTCATTTCGGTACTTTTAACAGATGAAGACGTGTGCGAGCTTAATAACGAAAAACTGTTATTTGCCTGCTTCGGAGTAAAACCCGGTTCACCCACTGTTGTGTACTTTGAACGCGTTTAAGAGGCAAGCAGTTGGGTATCGGTAACGTATTGCACAGTAGACCCTACAAATCATCCAGCACGTTTAGAGGTCAGGTACTCTAACCGCGCTTAGAAGCGACTATATTAATTTAAAGTTTGTGGGTCAGGGTGTGCTTATATGACGGCAGAAAATATTCACAGTGTGGATGTGAGCGATAGACATGTAATTTACAAAGTAAAGGATCGAGGCTACATAGAGTTCTGCGACTCTCCCCTGAAGTACTACCCTCGAGGAGACTTACCTGTTCTGTGTAAAATGGGGACGTTGTGACCGTGTTTCCCAGGACTACCACAACACCCGACATCGGCTTTCACGACACCGTCACCAGAGTACCAATCGCCAGAGTCGTTGTTATAGAGTACTCACAGACCTAAATAATATTGTTAAAACCTCTATGTTGTTGTTGTTGTGACTGCCCTCAATGAATGTCAATTAAAATGTTGTTAATTTTTTTAAAATGGCTTAAGATAAGGTGGCAAGCTCACCTAATGCATGATAAGCCACAATCTCTTGTGGGAATAATGGGATGTAAGTGTACCCGGAGGCAAAGTTGGAACTCCAACCAATCATACCGGTAGAGCCCCGCTTAGGTACTCACAACTTTATTTATTTTTTAATCCCTAGAATATATTCAGAGTTGTATCACTGGAAATGTTTCGGGGGAGGGAAACTAGTGACAGTACATCTTTTGAACCCCGACCTCCCCAAACCCATAGAGCAATATTCATAATACCAGGAAGGTATTTAATATTAAAGGTGTTTAATAGTTAAGCAATACAAAAGAGGTGTAAAGAAGTGGATTTAGACTATATATATCTAAAGTAAAACCTAAGTCATACATACTATAGTCATTTGGGAAATACGTGCTATAATAATACTTTTTACGTATTTCAGACAATATGGTGACTTCTAAGAGTCCAATCACCATAGTCACATGCTCCTCTCAGAACAGTTGATTGCACCATTTATTCACTAATGCCGCAATATCTTGTAGGAATAATGGGATGTCAGTGTACCCGGAGGGAGAATATGGAAAACCGCCCCGGTGCTGATGAAGGAATCTATGGAGTGGATTTGTACTCACAGAGACTCCCATGACTAATATTTAAGTAAGGCTGATGTATCTCAATTTTACGGAAAACGATTAATGAGGGATCAAACCCCGATCTTGCACACACAAACTCGACACATTTTTTTAGCACAGCGCCTTACTACTCGTTCGGGCTATGCGCTAATGGGAAGTGAGCCCACAGGGTGAGTGTAACGTTCACCCAGCCGTGATTTGAACCACGGATCGTGTGTGTGCCTGTACTTTTCCTAGTAAACAAAAAAAAAATGTATCTAAAGCTATTACAGGGTCATAGAAATTACTCGCGGAGTCACACGTCAAACAGTGAATTCTAGTGGAGAGGGTTAAAGGTGCCACCATTCATCCGTAATCCTCCCGGATTCTGGGTTACTTGAACAATAATTTACGTTTGATGCCCAAGATCAATCGTTAGTTAGTCTTAGGATCGAATGTGAACAGTTGAAACCAGGGAATTTATCACGCTAGGGGGTGAACCAGGGATCTTTGCCTAGGAGTCTCATTAACAAAAAAAGGAGGCCTATAGCAGGGCTATGGCATAAAACCACAATCACTTCTAAACTGGTCTTCATAAAAAATAAATTAAATATATTCATACGTTAAGTCTATGATCTTATAGATATGATGTAGTGCCTGTACTTTTCCTAGTAAACATCAGTCAACATTAGGTTAAAAGTCTACAAGATTGGATTTGATAGCTAGATTAAGCTCTAAGTATTTCACACGGTCCTCAGATCAATCACTTCCTTTGTGATGGAAAGAAGAAGTTGCTTCAAATATGTAAATGCATGCATCCTCAATCTGTGATTTTAATTCGTCACGACTTAGAGTGACCATATTCTTACTGCGAAAGTAAGGGGTGATTGTTTCCTCTCCCTCCCCTTCAACACGAGAGTATTCTAAACAGGCAGATGTATATCAATTAAGATTACCCAGTACATTAAGTTGTTGGACAAGCGTTGCTTCCAGCTTCCTTTTAATTTCATTAATAAAGACTAAAAATAGCGTATCTTTCAAGGGAGAAAGCTTGATGATTTTGACTGTACCATTCAAAGCTTCTGAAAAATTACAGGGGTCATAATCTTCATCAATATCGAAGGGTTAAAGGGAATGTGGTTGTATGGGAGAAAGTGTTTTGAGCTGTTAGCGGAAGAGGGACGGGCTCTAGGGGAAGGGTTGAAGGGGATAAAGTGTTTTGACCCGGGATATTGTTGTGGGAAAAGGGTTGTAGGGGAGGGGCGTTTTCGAGCCGTAGAAAAAACGTATGAACGCTTATATGCGTGAAATGTATAGTAAATATATATATTTGTAATATCTGTGTTTTATTCACTGTCTCAGCTAGAAACCTTCTCAATTATCAATTAGTAATCATCAATAATCGGGAAGGGTTGAAGGGGAGGGTGTTTGACCCGGTATGGGGTTGTGGGGGAAGGGTTGAAAGTGTTTTGGGATGTGGTTGTAGGGGAAGGGTTGAAGGGGAGAGGTGTTTTGAGCCGTTAGCGTAAGAGGGAATGGTGACGTCACAAGTGTTCAAACCCGTTATCGGAAGAGGGAAAAGTGTTTTGACCCGTTAGTGGAAGAGGGAATTAGCAAATAAACACTGCTTAGGGGGAGGGGGCAGGATGTCTACGCTATAAACCACGCCGTGCACCGATAAGCAATTATCAATAACCGACATGTCTGGGACGTGGTGGGGAAAGAAACTGTCCTGAGCGCCGATCGACAATCAACATGTCGCAACATACCTCCGGGAAAAAAACAAGACTTCCTGAGCGACGATCGACAATTAATGGGCATGTTAAAAGTCACGCCTCCACCGTTGTATGGAAGCAATCATCAATGCCCGGGGGATGGGGGAAAACAAACAGGACAAAGCTTTGTGACATGATTGTAAGATAAAATATTCTAAATTCTCGCCAGAGATGTTGCTCTAGATTCTATAGTCTCCGCCAAGGATGTTGAGCAAATCGACACGGCTTAGGGAAGGGGTGGGAAGTCTACGCTATAAACCTTCTCAATCATCGATAATCGACAATCAATCATCAATTATCAATCAACGTGTCTTGAGGCTTGGTTCTGGACGTGGAGGGGTCCCAATAGCTCTAATCGACAATTAATTACCAATCAACATGTTGACAGGACAGAAGATACTACTCAAGGCCATACCCTGGGAAAAACCAACAGGACAGAGTTGGAAGAATAACAAACACAGGCATGGTCATGTTCAAGGTCATAATGGGATGAGCGGGCGTGCTAGGTAGTTTTGACGAGGAGGCAATGTTCGAATCTTGGCTCAGTGAACCGAGGGTGGTTTTTGACAAGCGGTTTATTGTTGTTGTTTTCTCATCTTTTCTTCACGCTAATAGTGATTCTTATTTGTCAAGTCCTACTTTGATTATAATATTGAAGTATTTTAACATATCAGCTTTACATATATATGTATATATGGTTTATGATCTTACCAATTAATATATGCCGTTAGTAGCAAGTGTGCCAAACCTATCGATAATAATAAAAATGTCAAAATTTGAAGTGTTCCTAGCACTCTATGAACCAACATACAATAATATTGCCTAGTGCCTGTAAGCTAGACTGTTCCGGGCCGACCGCGCGTGCACTTGAAAAATTATTATTATTATTATTATTATTATTATTATTATTATTATTATTATTATTAGCACCGCGTCTTACTACTCATTCGGGTTATACGGACTTACGCTAATGTGTAATGGTAGAGTGATTGTGAGATGAAATGGAGGACCTACAGTTTAACGTGGAATCCGAACAACGGTAGAGGCCTGGCATTCCCCACATACTTGAAAAATATACACAATTCTATTAATATGATTAAAAACAAAAAACCAAACCATTAGTTTTAAGAAAATTAGTTAGCATTTGCTTGGAAAAGTGCTATAAATCTACATTGTAATTTTTTTTATTTCAGCTATCAAGGATTCAAAACCTTGACCTCCCCATTCAAGTCGATCTTGCTAGCATAAAACTAAATTTATTGATAGTTAATTTCTGTTCTTGGGTGCTATCTAATCTGTCACACAATTTTTATCACAATGAACATCTGCATTCAACTAGAGAAAATAAAGAGTTCAGTTATTGACTACTAATTTCTGAAATTTCATCCTCTTAAGATCGTGTAAAGGGTGGTTTTTGTTTATAAAATTATTCAGAGGGCACTCACTACACAGGATCCTCATAGGCTGCGGTTGGAGGGTAGTTTCTATGGTAACGGCATAATCTTACATCTATAAAAGCTACTAAAGCTACGTTTAATCTTACATCTGTAAAAGCTACTAAATCTAATTTTATACATTCAGTCATTAAGTAATGATATCTGCGTCTGTCACTTTTGATATATATTATAAACACCTATAAATAGCTCTAATAACATAGTAAAATGCTTTCAATGTTGACCGTAAAGGGTTTTTATTTTTTTAAAGGCCCTTTTATAAAAATTGGACTGTTAATTTCTCACACATTGGGACGAATTAGGGATAATAAAGCCACCGTTGATTTGACGGGCCATCCACTAACCCGAATACTACCAAATACGCTAATTGCAATGGTTTTCATAGCATAACTTAAACCCTCTTTTCTCTGTGTTTGTTTGACAAATAAATGATAAATTTTCCACCCTATTATTAGGGATTTAGCTGAATTTAGGATTAATTTAGGCACCCTTATAAGTACCCCAGGACCACAGACTTGCGATATACGTCAATACGCGTGCGTACCAATTACCAAATATACAGGGGCCTATTGTTTCTACAATAAGATCTAGACAGGTGATCATCCATGATCTAAAGGCAGCGGTCCCCAAACTACAGCCCACGGGCTGTATCCAGCCTGCCCACTGATTGTATCTAGCCCATAAATATTGGGAAACATACACTTGTATTAAAATATGAAGTTGATTTTTTTTTCAAACTGGCACATCAATTTTTTTTAAACACATACGCCTATTGATAAAAGTATTATTATTATTTTAATTATTTTATGTACACTGAATAGACACCTTATTACTTTATGCCTAGTCCTATTACTCTACTTCTAATTTATTTTCTTGGTTTCCTATTTCATTTATTTATTATTACCTAATTACATTAGAGTGAGTCTCCATTTTCTAGCCTCAACTATCCATATAACCTATGTTTAACTTAATAATAATGCAGTTTATCAAAAAGATGGCCGTCTTGTGGTTTAAGTTGTTGGGCTCACAATGTACTGGATTGGGGATGAAGGAATCATGGCTTAAATCTCTGCCGGGTGCAGTAGAGAGAGGTTTTTAAATGTGATTTATCACTTTGCTTTTACCAACCCTTTACTCCAATGTATGTACTTCCTCTAAAACTACCATCCTCATCCCAACCCCTATACTACTTACTAACCTTACTAGCCCGTTAAACTACCGATGTGTTAATACTTTAAATTAGAGTAATAATAATTACACAGTAATGGCACTATTACACTGTCCTATTTATTTTATACAAGTTATATGATGAAATAAATACGACATAACAATTACGATTAATTAAAGATGTGTTTTTTTCTCCCACAGCGTCTTATTACCCATTCGGGCTATACGCTTATAAAATATTTACATTATAAACTTTAGTTAGTGTCTTATTAAAAAAAACTGAGGACAATTGAAACATAAGAAGCAGTTAAACATTTTCTTTTACTGTATGATATGAACATAATATTTTCTTAAATGACATAAATCACACACTTATATCATTTTTAAAGTGTAATTTTCTTATAAAGAAGCAACTCTGGTGACAAAACTTAGTTTTTTTAGGCCTTTCGTAAATATTTTCGTTACTTTTCCGAATCTTTAGTTTTAGATCTTGTAACAGGCGGCTGTTAAATCATATTGTCCCTTGTCTTCTGTACCAACTATTAAAGGAATGTGATGTAGTTGATACCAAATCTTTCATAAAATAATATATTTTTATTTTATTTTATTAAACAAATATGACTATGTAATACCGCACTAAACGTTATTTTGGACAGGCCGTAACTAACCAAGAACAACAACCAACCAGCCAACTGGTGGCCGCATGGCTTGAAGCGTTACTCTCGCAATAGACAGAACTGCCAATGACAGGGAGATCAAGATCGGGTGTACTGAGGTTTTTTTTTAGCAAAATTGTTTTCCACTCTCCTGCCACGTAAATGTGGGACAACTTCCTCTAAATTCAACCCTTCTCATCCCTAGCTCACTATCGTAATTAGTACATATGCATATAACCTAAACAGGTAGAAATACGTGGCACTAAAAACAACTAAAATAAACCTACCAGATCTCCGAACATTAATTATACTTTAGGTGACGAGAAGAAAATATATTTCACAATGATATATTTTTGACTCTTTCCATGAATTGAACCCATGCCTCTTAGATTAATTACTAGACCACTGCTAGTAAAGATGTCTGACTAAGCTATTATACTATCATCAACATTTTGTTTCACACCTTGATCTTTCAAGAGGCTTTTAAAGAGAAATCAAATCAGTTGTTATTTATGTTCCCTGGCTAGAGGCCATTAATGCCTTGAATGACGCCATCTCTGAAGTGCTCTTCATAATAGACTAAGTGTAGTACTCATTATAGTGGCGTAATATAGCACTTAAAATGAATTTGTTAATTTTTCCGGTCAACTGTTGTAATAGTACATTTTATATGTTACTTGTAGTTGCGTATTCGGTGTTTGATTAGAGTCTCATTTACATAGAAAGGGCCTTATCTGCGAGCTAGGAAAATTGCTAGATCTACTTTCACGTATTCATACGTCAAGTCATGTGATATGTAGCTGTCCCTTTTGATATTTAATAATAACAATATAGTACTTATTAACAACATTAATAATATAGTAAAAGTTCATCATTTTTGACAGCATTATTTATATTTAAAAGGCTCCTTCTAGATGAAATTTGACTGTAACATATATTTTATATTAGTTTAGATATTGTCTATATAAGTTGTTTGACGGAAATTATTGAAGTTTGTTACATGATTTTAAGCATGAAATAGCACACGAAAAATATTTTTAAAAAACTCGGAAAGTTAAGGAATTTGGTGTGAAAAGAAGACTTCACATATTCACTGAAAATTTGATAAATTTTTTGATGAGAAAATGATATTTATCATATCAAACAAATACGAAATATGCATTATAATTAAAATCTCTAGAGATATTTTCGAATATTTTCTAATTCTATAAAATTACTAATTAGAATACTACCCTTAATTTGAGGACAAGTATAATAAAATACTGCCAGAGATATAATTTAAATATTAAGTTTGAACAAACTCCATAAAACCGTTTTGGATCCGTGGTCAGGGAGAGACAGACCTAATTGAAAAATCCCCTTTTTACTTGATCATATCAAGAGAAAGTATTGGGATAGTGAAAACAATCTATCTCGAGATTATTACAAATCTTTACGTTTTATGTGAACATGGACCCAAAAAGTGGATTTTACAATTATGTCTGTCGCTGTTCACGGATCCAAAACGATTTGATGGATTTTGTTCCAAATTGTTATTTAGATTTTATAGCCCTATAATACAAAAAAGTTTCTTTTCCCCAAGCCATTAAACTATTATTTTATTGATGAGTTTTATTTACTTCCGAGTTTTTTGAAATGGTTCAAATAACATTATAAATAGAGTTTTGGGCAAAAATTCTTTAAAGGGTAAATAACTGATGGGACATTTATGAAAGCTATAAATATTTTGAAATTAATTCTAATGATTTTGTTATATATATACTGTATTATTTTCTGGGTGGTAAAATCATTTATGGGTAGTTTAATGATGACTCTGTTTTCAAAAAATTCGAAATATTTTACAAATGGCTCTAACGAATCGATTCCAAATGGGGATCTTGGAAATGTTTGACATGACAAATTACAGTGCATACTTGTTTTTGGTGTAAAAACTCATATACGGGTAGTTTACTGATGACTGATTTTTCAAAACCTTGAAATATTAAAAAAATTGCCTTTGTGATTTGGTTCTCAATGGGTACCTTGGCAGTGTTTGACATGATAAATAACACTGATTACTAGGTTTCGGGTAAAAATTCTATAAAGGGCTGTTTAATTATGAGTGATTAAAAAAAATTGAATTATTTTGAAAATGGCTATAAAGATTTTGTTTGAAATGCATATCTTGGGAATGTTTAACATGAACATAACAAATTAAACTGTAGGCCTATACTTGTTCTTGAGGAGAATAGGGTGGGTTGAGGTCCTTCTGTTTTGGATAGCTTAGGCTACTGATGACTTTTTGTTTAGTATGAATAGTTTAAAAATTGACTTTAGATATTTGGTTCAAAATTGGTGTTGGGGGACTATTTTAAATTATCAATAATAATGTATCTTTATTTATACAAAATAAATTCATTTAAGGGAGGCTTAGGCATAATTACAACAATATAACTATAGAAAATTCTTATATATTTTTTAAATTTAAACTTAAAATTGAATTCAAAATTGTGATTTTTGAATAGTTTTTCATGATAAGTTTTTATTTTTACAAAAAATAAATAATTAAGGGGTTTACAAATAATTTATTTTTGAAAATTTAAATCTTGCTTAACATATTTGAACAGTTTGATTTAAAATTTATTGATAAAAAGTGATTATTTTGATTAAAAAGGCGATGTGTTTTTTATGAGGAAAATAAACTTAAGGGAAGTTAACTCAGAACCTATTTTTGAATATTATCTTTGAAGTCATAATACACAATAAGGTAACGTTTGTGCGATTGTGTCGTACATTTATTAAGGTTCTAGTTAGTTCACATAAAACGTAAGGATTCATCATAATCTTGAAAGATTTTTTTCCAAGTATACAATACTTTCTCTTGATTTGAGAAAGTAAAATACTAAAAATAACAGAATTTGTTTATGACCTTGCATATGAAATAGTAAAGGAATGAATTTTATTACTCAGTGATAGCTTGTAATTTCAGGGAATTTCAAAACTCAAATAGGTACACAAGATACACTGACATGAGTTTTGAAAGGTGGTTGCTAGAATAGGTTGACATTGGTGACTTCCAGCCACTGTTTGCAATGAAGAATCTTCTCCGGTCACTCATCTACACTCCTACTACAGATAAGCTATATAACAGCTCAAGCCTTGGCATTTTTTTTGTGTGTTTTAGAAAACAGTGACATTTGAGACCAGAGAAATCGTTTAGCTATTTTTTTAATATATCAAAATTAAAAATAAATACTTTGTTATTAAAAACCACTAAAATGAACCCAATTCAATTGTTATCGAGTTAATAATACAAAAAACCACACTTATTTACGTTTTCTGGTTTGATTGTAGTCTTGTGCCTAGTTCCCCAGTTAATCGCCACCGAAATAGTTCTTGGTAGCCAACACCCTGTCACTGAAATGGTCCTGGGTAGCTACACCCTGTCACTGAAATGGTTTTGGGTAGCTAACACCCTGTCACTGAAATGGTTGTGGGTAGCTAACACCATGTCTCTGAAATTGATCTTAGTAGCCAATACCTTTTCACTTAAATGACTCATGAGATTTAACACACTGTCACTGAAACTACTCTTGGTAGCTAGCACCCTGCCACTGAAATGATTCCTTGTAGCTAACACCCTGTCACTGAAATTACTCTTGGTAGCTAAGACACTGTTACAAAAATTCGTAGTAAGAGGGCGGCCAGACTGAGCGAGCGAGTAACTAAAATATAAAATAGAACACATTGGTTGTAATGAGAGGTGGCCAGACTGGAGCGAGCGAGAGACTAAAATATAAAATAGAACACATTGGTTGTAATGAGAGGTGGCCAGACTGGAGCGAGTGAGAGACTAAAATATAAAATAGAACACATTGGTTGTAATGGGACGTGGCCAGACTGGAGCGATCGAGTGACTAAAATATAAAATAGAACACATTGGTTGTAATGGGACGTGGCCAGACTGGAGCGAGTGAGCGACTAAAATATAAAATATAAAACATTGGCTGTAATGGGAGGCGGCCAGACTGAGTGATCGAACGACTAAAATATAAAATAGAACACATTGGTTGTAATGAGAGGTGGCCAGACTGGAGCGAGCGACTAAAATATAAAATAGAACACATTGGTTGTAATGAGAGGTGGCCAGACTGGAGCGAGCGACTAAAATATAAAATAGAACACATTGGTTGTAATGAGAGGTGGCCAGACTGGAGCGAGCGACTAAAATATAAAATAGAACACATTGGTTGTAATGAGAGGTGGCCAGACTGGAGCGAGCGACTAAAATATAAAATAGAACACATTGGTTGTAATGAGAGGTGGCCAGACTGGAGCGAGCGACTAAAATATAAAATAGAACACATTGGTTGTAATGAGAGGTGGCCAGACTGGAGCGAGCGACTAAAATATAAAATAGAACACATTGGTTGTAATGAGAGGTGGCCAGACTGGAGCGAGCGACTAAAATATAAAATAGAACACATTGGTTGTAATGAGAGGTGGCCAGACTGGAGCGAGCGACTAAAATATAAAATAGAACACATTGGTTGTAATGAGAGGTGGCCAGACTGGAGCGAGCGACTAAAATATAAAATAGAACACATTGGTTGTAATGAGAGGTGGCCAGACTGGAGCGAGCGACTAAAATATAAAATAGAACACATTGGTTGTAATGAGAGGTGGCCAGACTGGAGCGAGCGACTAAAATATAAAATAGAACACATTGGTTGTAATGAGAGGTGGCCAGACTGGAGCGAGCGACTAAAATATAAAATAGAACACATTGGTTGTAATGAGAGGTGGCCAGACTGGAGCGAGCGACTAAAATATAAAATAGAACACATTGGTTGTAATGGGACATGGCAAGACTGGAGCGAGTGAGCGACTAAAATATAAAATAGAACACATTGGTTGTAATGGGAGGCGGCCAGACTGGAGAGAGTGAGCGACTAAAATATAAAATAGAACACATTGGTTGTAATGGGAGGCGGCCAGACTGGAGCGAGGGAGTGACTAAAATATAAAATAGAACACATTGGTTGTAATGGGAGGCGGCCAGACTGGAGAGAGTGAGCGCGCTCTCGACCCGGTACAGTCTAGTTTACAGGCGCTAGGTAATATTGTATGTTGGTTCATTGAGTGCTAGGAAAACTTATCATTTTGACATTTGTTACTATAGGTTTAGCACACTTGCTATTAACTGTTTGATTATAAACCATACCTAAATGTATATAATATATACATGTAAAACTGATATATTAAATACTTCAATATTATCAAAGTAGGCCATTACAAATAAAAATCACCACTAGTTTGGATAGAGTATGAAAAACCACAACAATAAATCATTTGTAAATATCACCTTCAGTTCACTGAGCCAAGATTATAACTTTTGCCTCCTATTTTTTTCCTTTTTATAAATACACAATATTTGTTGTAAGAATTTTCGAGGAGCAGAGCTGTAGCAAGTGTCTTTAACAGAGACATCTTCTCTAATGAACTAGGATGCTAATTACGCGCTCGCTCGCCAGTTTGGCCACCCAGTCGCTTGCGCGCTCGCTCGCGCGCTTGTCAGTCTGACCGAACCCTCATGCGTGTGCATCTCGGACAAGTAGCAAGACGTGAAGCACGTTTTGTGTGTGAATGGGTGATGATGAATTATTTTTACCTCTTTCATTTTTGAGATGGCCTTACTCTAAAAGTTCCTCATTTGATCTAACTTCATGCCCTGCCATTGGTTCATCTTACACAATATGGGTGGAAAGTAAAATATTTCTCACGATCCTAAAAGCGCGCCTTCGAGGACCAAAGAAGCCCCCTCTGTTCTCACCAAGTTGTTTGTTCTTGCCGTCTTGTCACTGTCATCACTGCTTTGTTTTTGTTTTTTGTTACTTCTCTCATGGGGTATCTATGTCCCCACCCTTATGTCTTTTGGGAAGCCAAGACGTGTTAAATGGAATACTAGACTAAACCTATCCTAATTGGACAACATAGCAGGTTTGGCTGGAATGTTGGGTCGTTTTTCCCGAGAGCTTTGTAAAACCAAATGCTTTTTTAAAACTTCTTTTAACTCAGGGGTATACATAATTCTCATTTTACGGACCACGATTAAATCGCAATAAAATAAACCATACAATAGTGGAGACCATCGTGCAAACATTCTCGAATATAAAGTTTTCACTTTGAAGATAGCCCTCCAATAAACATTCTATGAAAAACTTTTTAAACCGATCGAATGGATGAATTTGGTATTTTATTTTGCGTCTACTTTTTGACATGAAATATTGTACAAATAAATCCTGTCGATTTAAAACATACTCGCCTGCACTTTAAATCTAGATGATCCATTCAAAAGATGAACTTTCAATATTTTGGAAAATAGACCAGCTAACTTTTTGTAGCTATTACAATTTTCTGCTCCCGCAGTTTGGGAGGTATTGCACAGAGCATCAAACATGACTGTAATTACCCTCTACCCCGCCCCAGTACTAATTAATGGCATGTGAATCTAAGTTTTTTTTATAATAATCATTTAAGTAGAAATGCAAATCTATATATCAAATAAGTCACTGAGATGTGATTTTTTTCTATTTATAGATATAAAGGGACTGTGCTTCAAAGTTTAAAAAGTAGGAATAGATTACATTCTGGTACAAATATAAAGACGTTTTATTGACATTTATAAAAGTTATTAAAACAATTTGTCAAGTCAAGTTATCTGCAGCTGCCCCTAATGAATAACTATACAAGTCCTTTAATAATATAGTAAAGTATTGTCAATGTTGACAAATAAATGAGTTTGTATATTCTTAAAGATTCTTCCTACCAAATTCCTACTATAAATGTCCAAACGTTTGGCTACCCTAGTCGATCTAATTTTTAATCAATACTAACCCCGCCTCTATTTGTTCTTTGGGTGGACGCCAAAGCTCTCAATCCTGAAGGGAAGTACTCATGCAAGAGAAAAAACACCTGAAAAAGATATCCAAGTGGTGTTTTTCTCGTTATTCTGGATATAAAAATATATATTTTTTATGAAGAACGTCCCCTGTATATGTACTCCTGTTAAACTTATTAGAAGCGGCTATAGCCGTACTTAACAACAATAATAGCCTGTTTAGTCATTAATTGATTAATATTACCTTTCGAATTCCAATTCAGTCGTGTACAAGATTTGATAATTGTATGCAAGTTTTTATAGAAGTTTGCAAGCTTAGATAAAAGTGTGCAAGCTTTGATAAAAGTGTACTAAGCTATGATAAAAGTGTGAAAGCTTTGATATAGGTGTGCCAGCTTTGATAGAGGTATGTCAGGTTTAATAGAGGTTTATCAGCTTTGATAGAGATGTGTCATGTTTTAATAGAGGTTTATCAGCTTTGATAGAGATGTACCAACTTTGATAGAGGTGTGTCATGTTTTAATAGAGGTTTATCAGCTTTGATAGAGATGTGTCAGCTTTGATAGAGGTGTGTCAGGTTTAATAGAGGTTTATCAGCTTTGATAGAGATGTGCCAGCTTTGATAGAGGTGTGTCAGGTTTAATAGAGGTTTATCAGCTTTGATAGAGATGTGCCAGCTTTGATAGAGGTGTGTCAGGTTTAATAGAGGTTTATCAGCTTTGATAGAGATGTGTCAGCTTTGATAGAGGTGTGTCATGTTTTAATAGAGGTTTATCAGCTGTGATAGAGATGTACCAGCTTTGATAGAGGTGTGTCAGTTTTAATAGAGGTTTATCAGCTTTGATAGAGATGTGCCAGCTTTGATAGAGGTGTGTCAGGTTTAATAGAGGTTTATCAGCTTTGATAGAGATGTGTCAGCTTTGATAGAGGTGTGTCAGGTTTAATAGAGGTTTATCAGCTTTGATAGAGATGTGCCAGCTTTGATAGAGGTGTGTCAGGTTTAATAGAGGTTTATCAGCTTTGATAGAGATGTGCCAGCTTTGATAGAGGTGTGTCAGGTTTAATAGAGGTTTATCAGCTTTGATAGAGATGTGCCAGCTTTGATAGAGGTGTGTCAGGTTTAATAGAGGTTTATCAGCTTTGATAGAGATGTGCCAGCTTTGATAGAGGTGTGTCAGGTTTAATAGAGGTTTATCAGCTTTGATAGAGATGTGCCAGCTTTGATAGAGGTGTGTCAGGTTTAATAGAGGTTTATCAGCTTTGATAGAGATGTGCCAGCTTTGATAGAGGTGTGTCAGGTTTAATAGAGGTTTATCAGCTTTGATAGAGATGTGTCAGCTTTGATAGAGGTGTGTCAGGTTTAATAGAGGTTTATCAGCTTTGATAGAGATGTGTCAGCTTTGATAGAGGTGTGTCAGGTTTAATAGAGGTTTATCAGCTTTGATAGAGATGTGTCAGCTTTGATAGAGGTGTGTCAGGTTTAATAGAGGTTTATCAGCTTTGATAGAGATGTGTCAGCTTTGATAGAGGTGTGTCAGGTTTAATAGAGGTTTATCAGCTTTGATAGAGATGTGTCAGCTTTGATAGAGGTGTGTCAGGTTTAATAGAGGTTTATCAGCTTTGATAGAGATGTGTCAGCTTTGATAGAGGTGTGTCAGGTTTAATAGAGGTTTATCAGCTTTGATAGAGATGTGTCAGCTT
This sequence comes from Timema californicum, assembly GCA_902141385.1. NCBI lineage: Eukaryota > Metazoa > Arthropoda > Insecta > Phasmatodea > Timematidae > Timema > Timema californicum. The sequence continues at coordinate 41,278 of CABFOW010002284.1, read as the reverse complement.
TGATAGAGGTGTGTCAGGTTTAATAGAGGTTTATCAGCTTTGATAGAGATGTGTCAGCTTTGATAGAGGTGTGTCAGGTTTAATAGAGGTTTATCAGCTTTGATAGAGATGTGTCAGCTTTGATAGAGGTGTGTCAGGTTTAATAGAGGTTTATCAGCTTTGATAGAGATGTATCAGCTTTGATAGAGGTGTGTCAGGTTTAATAGAGGTTTATCAGCTTTGATAGAGGTGTGTCAGCTTTGATAGAGGTGTGTCAGGTTTAATAGAGGTTTATCAGCTTTGATAGAGGTGTGTCAGCTTTGATAGAGGTGTGTCAGGTTTAATAGAGGTTTATCAGCTTTGATAGAGGTGTGTCAGGTTTAGTAGAGGTTTATCAGCTTTGATAGAGATATTTCAGGTTTAATAGAGGTTTATCAGCTTTGATAGAGATGTGTCAGCTTTGATAGAGGTGTGTCAGGTTTAATAGAGGTTTATCAGCTTTGATAGAGATGTACCAGCTTTGAAATGTGTAGTTGCCACACTGAATGTTTATTTTGAAAGACAACCACACACAAAATAACACATTGAAACAAATAATTTCAATTTGACTTGCCGTATGAATATATCAAATATAAATAAATATATGGTGTATTGTTGGGTAGGTACATATGTGTTTAGGCGACTATGTCTGCTCAAAGTCCCTTATTTAATCATAGTCTTTTTTAGCACCACATCTTACTACCCGTTTAATTTATATACTTATATACTCACTAATGTTTTATGGCCGAGGAAGGCTATATTTATACGAAATGTACCCACATTTGCGTGGAAAGAGAGTGGAAACCCATTTTGAAAAAACTTCATTACATCTGACCGGGATTTGATACTCGATATCCCGGTCATTGGCAGTCTAGTGCGCCTTAGACCATGCGGCCTCTGAAGCGGGTAATTATAATGTTAGATGGGATGGTGAGCAAGGCATAGACTCACAGCAGACATCAAATGGAAAAGTCTTTTCTCAGATTTTTTTCATTTTCAAAATCAATTTTAGGCTATTTGCAATGAACGTGAAACTTTTGATACATTTTTCATTTATAGGGCACGTTTACAAAAGTGCCAGGCTCGTCCTGCCGGATTTGCCGGTGACGGCGAGGTGAAGGTTCTAACCCCGGTTGGGTGCTCTAAGGTTTTTTCTCTCTTTATGTGTTTTACTACTCTCCCTTGACGTAAATACTGATACACTTCCTCTAAATTAAACCTTTCTCATCACTACATCATTAGTTTTTATCTGCCAGTAAGACACAGGACGCGAGACAAAACACATGTTCAATGTTCAGTAATACGGAAAGCTATACTTTCTTTTTGTGCACCGCGTCTTTCTATCTGTTCGGGCTATCCACATATTTACTTTAATAGGCTAGAGATGAGGAAAGTAGAATTTAGGGGGAGGGTATTCGCATTTATGTTGAGGAAGACGGGGAAAACATTTAGGAAAAAAACAACTTCAACGTACACGATAACGATTTGAACCTCGATCTTCCTGTCGCAGGTAATTTATTATTTTGCAAGAATTACTACTAAGACCCATGTCACCACATATGCATTCAATATAAGAAAATGTATATTAGGTTTAAAAAAATCCCTTGGTCCTAATAAAGAATGCGAGTGTCACAAACAAACACGTTTGAAATCTCGTCACATTACTAATAGATGAGGGCAGGGGTAACTTAATCCTCCCCGCTTTCCAAGTCTCCTCCTTTCCCACAATGCGGCTCACCAGAGAAAATAAAAGAACACCGCTTTTGTGAGCCACACATGGCTAGCATTCGCGCCTTCGCTCTGTCTAGCAACTTCTCCTAGGTCCCACCTGTCACGCAACACTTTCTCCTTTTGTTTCCTACGTTTTTCTTCTCTTTCTCTCTCTCTCTCTTCCTACAATCGTGTGAAAATATTAAGAAAGGTTACCAGAAAGTGTTTATTTTAGAATTAAAGTTCACTAACCAAAATAATTCTAATGGTTTACCAACAAAACAACTATTAAATATTAAAAACAATTCAAAACTGTCTTGTATACCTTTACATGCGTGTTATGGGCGCCACCTAAAGTATCATTTTCATATAAAGTGCCGTTTAGAAAATAAAACAATTTTTGCAGCCAACATTGATACCACTTTATTATTTTATTAGGCCTATTTTGTAGGTATTGTTAATAGTCCGACCTATTAGCTTAGTTGGTAGCGTGTGTTACTACTGTGCTAAGGGTGCCAGATTCAATTCCCGGAATGGTCTAAAATTTATTATTGATGAAAATATGAATTTACCCTTTCACATTGATAAATTAATGGCTGGGGACTGGGATTTGTGCATGTCCTAGTCTTAAATTAGTTTGTAAGTCATATGAAGCTACAGCAAGCCTAGCAAGGCAGTAGTGGAAAATATGACTTAGATAAAAAAAACTGGTCAAGGCCACAGGCTAGAAACGGTAGTGGATGTAATGTAGGTATGGTTAGTATAAAGCAAAGTGGACAGCTGCATATGGCATGACTTGACGTATGAATACGTTAAAGTGGATATAGTTACTTTTATAACTGCCAGATAATATTCTTTCTATTCAAATTTGACTGTAGTTGAAGTGACATGTCCTTACAGTATGGTATTTATTATGAATTACATCTCAGAAGCTTTATAACCACCAAATTATTTCTCAATTTTATCTTTGAATGTTGTTACGGACTTTTTAAAAATAACATTCTGCTATAAGAAACCTATCTCTGTGTTCCTCACTATTTACCAGAAGTGCGACATTTAACTTTAAACATATTTGAAATTAAGCTCTGTTTACATAAAAAAAACTTATGAATACTACTCAAAATTTAAGGTTTAAAATGATATAAGTAAAATATATCTTCATAAGAAATATGTTGATATCCTTCGCCTCCATTTTGATTGAACCATATTTTAAAATAAACTATATTTGTAACAGAGTGGGATTTATTCCGCACTCCGGCAGGTGACCTCCTTTAGGTAGTGTAAATTACATTACTGCAAATGAATATCATAGTTTGGTGTGCATGCGTGTTTTCTCTTTCTACTTAGGAATCCTTGGTTCTGTTAAAACCAGGTGTATTTGAGTTTATTTTTCCCATTAGTGCTTTCCTCGGAAAATTCTGGTGCAATGTATATTATCTTTTGCTGTCAAAATTGACCCATTGTAACTTAATGTATCTAACAGTTCTCAGAATTGATAAAATATTTATATAGCCATCTTTTCATCATTATTTCATCATCTTTATATTTATCTCAGAACTGCCAATATAGAAACAATGTAACTACACTTATTTCACAACTGTCAACATTGACAAATTTTAATAATATTTATCCTACGGATGTCAATATTGACATATTGTAGCTACATTTATCCCACAACTGTCATGATTGACAAAATGTAACTCAGAGAGGATAAAGGGGTCATATTTGATGACCAATGAAGATGTTCTAAGAAGAGTAAATGCAAAGATAACATTTTTTCAGGTGATTTTACACAGAGAGGTCAACTGGATGGGTCACATAATAAGAAGAAATTGCTTTTTTTTTGTTTAGCACTGCGTTTTACTATCCGTTCGGGTTGTACGCTAAAATGGCTTATTGAGGGATGCCATAGATGACCGGAAGGGGATTTGGAAGACCACAAATACAGCTGATTTAAAACCTCAAAGAAAGAAAATAGATGAAGTTTCAGGAAATAAAAAGGGAGATGGATGCTAATGAGAAATATAGCGTACAGCCCGGACGGGTACTAGGATGCGATTCTAATAAAAAATGCTGTGGAACTCAATTTTGACAAGGCAATGTACCGTACCGTACCGTGTAAAAAGACAAAACACCAAATAATGATTATATTATCTGCTATCACGATATACCCAGTGGCAAAGTATCCACAGGGAGTGAGTGTTACACTCATACCCCACTGACGTAAGATATATCCAGTGGCAAAGTATTCACAGGGAGTGAGTGTTACACTTATACCCCACTGACGTAATAGATACCCAGTGGCAAAGTATCCACAGGGAGTGAGTGTTACACTCATACCCCACTGACGTAAGATATATCCAGTGGCAAAGTATTCACAGGGAGTGAGTGTTACACTTATACCCCACTGACGTAATAGATACCCAGTGGCAAAGTATCCACAGGGAGTGAGTGTTACACTCATACCCCACTGACGTAAGATATATCCAGTGGCAAAGTATTCACAGGGAGTGAGTGTTACACTCATACCCCACTGACGTAAGACATATCCAGTGGCAAATTATTCACAGGGAGTGAGTGTTACACTCATATCCCACTGACGTAAGAGATGCCTCCCATCCTCCTTTACCGCTGTTTAGAACTGTTACTAATACCTTTCCTTTCACAAATAAAAAAGGTGAAAAGTAGTCATTTAGTAGTAATCTGTAGTCTGGATAGTAATTAGGAAGACCTAACAAGGTTATTGAAAACTTCAAAACCTTAATCCTGTCCTCAACAGCCCTCTTCCCCTTTACCCTCAACCCTCCTTCAGAGTGAGTGGCTCCCCCCTCACCGCCATAAAACCACCTCCTATCCGCCTAGACCTAAATTTGTGAATACGATACATCCTTAGAGAAAATCAATGCGCGTCTTTTTTAGCGTATAGTATTGTTGACCGGTGTGGAAATGGCATCCATATTCGGTCGCCTGTATGTAGACTATTAGCCGCTTTAGTGACATAGAGCGTTGACCAGGGTACACCACAGGAGGTTGTCTACACGTGCCTGCAATGAGATGATCACTGTGATGGTAATGAATATGGAGGTGTGGGCCATTGGGAGTCTTAAACCTAACTTAAGCCTAATTTACCTGCCCCTGTTGACCATTGGAATAATTCCTCCCAAAAGAAAAATATCCAAGATACTGAAGTGTTACTGTATTTAATCGGTCCACGCTGGGCGTCGATTGAAGAGTTATTGTATTTAATCGGTCCGCGTTGGGTGTCAATTATATTGATATTGAATTAATCGGTCCGCGTTGGGCGTCGATTATATAGTTACTGGTTGGCGATGGGCGCCGATTGAAGTGGTACCGTTTAATCAGCTTATAATTTCCCCTTGATCAAGCAATAATTAAAGCATTATGGTATTTTGATGATATAATTGGTATTTATAGCCCCGTGATCGAGCGCCAATTATATTGATACGGAATTTTGTGTGATATTTTAACTGAATTAATAAGACCTTTAATGTTGCACACGATTTATTAAAGTTATTTTATCTTTGGCATTGAAGTTAAATGTGTATATGATACAGCTTAGTTGAACTACAGATTTCAGTTAGTGGCACTGTGAATTACTGCTACTGCTATATTTATGCGACCGGCACTTTAGATATAATTTGTTAGATTTATGCGACCGGCACTGTGTATAATTTGTATTGGCACTATCTGTTTGTATTGGTATTCTCTGTGTGTTCATATGCACAAGCTGCTTATATATGACCTACCCCTTGCCCCATGGACCGCTGCGGACCAGTGCCAGAACCAACAAATCGAAAGAGTCCTGGCAACAGGTGTTATGAAGACCAGCTTCCTCTTGGGTAGATGACCACTACACCACGGTGTCGGATGTTGCCCTAAATGTGTTGTTGAAAAAAGTTCCACCCCAGGCCGGCCACTTTCTATGACTGAGACTGTACTCGGTGAGCTTATTGTCGAGGTCGGCAGGCACTCAGCTTCACCAGTGACCAATACCTCAACATGGTTGATTGAATTGAATCCAGCATTGTGTCGGAGATTACCGCGATGCACAACGACTCGCTCTCTTCCTGTTCAATCTGATTTCAATAAAGAGAGCTGTTGATAAGCACATGGGAACACGGTTTTGCACCATTTCCTACAACTACTACTACTATTTAAATTAGAAAACTTAACATTTCAATTTCACAATAGATTTATTTAGTAGACATAGAAAAATGGTTACATTTTACAAGTTTTACAAATAGGCAGAAAATGATAGCGTATTAATTCTCTTCTCAAGTTAAATATCCTTGAGTGATTACTTGATTACTGGCAGTGACCTGGGCAACACAGTGACCAGTCAAGAGGCAGTAGAATTTCTAAAAGGAGAGTAATATAAGAATTAGTTAAAGCAAATATAGAACAATTTTACAGTATAACATTTACACAGTCTCACTCGACAAGGTTTAGTGTTACTAATACAGTTGGATAGTAGGCTGGTGGATCCAGCTGGATGATGGCTAAGGGCCAGAAGTCATTAAAGTACTAAGGCAGGACATTTTCCCTATACGGTACTACCATGCATTCAATAGTACATCAACCTAATTTTGAACAATCACCAAATTTGAGAACTTATTTACTGGGTAAAACAAAATATAATTTGCGCGGACCCCACTATGACAAACAGTCACTTTCCACGGGTTGCGCACCCAAACTAATACCTATAATGAACATTGACTGCTTAGTCAAACCTCTATGATTTACAACTGCACTGCGTAAGGCAGAAGAAAGAAACAGACTTCCTGGCGATAACCATCAATAACAAAGTACTGATGCACATGACGTTTAGGGTGTCATGAACTATATTACCTTTTAAAGATTTATAGGAACTTGTGATTTAGTGTACATTTACCACACTAAAATTCACATTTTCCAAGTGAGAGGCACGGACGTTAGGACCGTGTCCAAAAATACAATAATGCACTCAGCATTTGACTTTATGAGTCATTTAAATTTTACATGTCCATTGGACTGAAAGGCGAAATATAGCCAAGGTACTTCTAGCATAACGAAGTTAGCTAGTTTTTGAATAAGCTACTTGGTCTAACAAAATAGAACAAAAATAATAATGCACTCAGCAATTGACTTTAAGAGTCCTTAACATTTGACTTGTCAATCAGACAGACAGGTGAAATACTTCTAGCGTTAGCTAGTTCTGAAGATGAAACAAATCTAATAAAGAGAAACATTTCTCTTGCAAAATTAAAAAGACTTCCAAATAACTATTTACAATATATTAAACAAAATAAAGTATCTTCCTACTTCATGCTTGTGGCTAAACGACCCCGGCTGGATACTGATACCCTGGTTAAGTTGTCCTGGTGTCCAGCTCGTTGATCCCGACGATTGATTCAGCGCCGTCGATGCTAGGGCGGTGAATCCGTCGCCACAAACTCCATGGTCCTTCTTGGTGTTTTTCTCGCCGGCAGCGCTTCGTCCTAGTTCCTAAGCTGAGACAAGGTGTTGTGCATAAATGAGCTCAAGGCGCTTACCCTTATATAGCGACAATCAGATATGAACATGAAAAGGGATAACGGAGAATGAATTACGAAGCAGAGGTAAAATAAGGGAGAATGAAAGATAGGGGAAAGAGAAAGGGAGTTTAGAAAAAGATGAGCTTCTTCTGTCGACCACCAGAGGCGCATGGTCGCGCTTGCGCTTTGGCCCAGTGCGTCTCTCACTTTGATTCTTTCTTTTCGACTGCGTGAGCCAAAGTTGAACCACGTGGAGCCGCCATTATAGAAATTCTGTTTTGTGAAATGAGTAAATGATATCTGAAGGCATCTGTCCTTGGGTGAGTTTTATACACATATATCCTGTATCATAATGCATCAGTATTAATTTAGTTATTTGATTTTCACTGTTTGTTTTACGAAAAGACATGATATAGAAGTATATTATTTAAATTATATTAACAGCCACATGGTTAGTTGTAAGTTTTGGGTAGTCCTCTTTTAAATAACTAGGGCCCATATTCACAAATCTTATTCATAACTTTAATAAGATTAGTCTTGTTTTGTGATATCTAGAACCGCAATTATAAAAATGTAAATTAATTTTTTACTAATCCACGTGTTTTTTGAATGTAGGCCAATACGCCGTTTTGTATTAGAGTACAACTTTGAGGTAGTTTATCTTTTAATATCTCCATATAGCCCCAACGTGGCACCCAATTACACGAATATTGATAAATAGTTAGATTTTTCCCTTGTAGGTGATCAATCAACCTGATTGACACGCTACACTTTGATACCAAACGGTGCACATTCTTAAAAATAGTTAGATAAATCCACACACCTAAGGCGGGAGTGTAAGCATGGTGAGCTATAAGCATACTATATTTGCAGTTTTTTTGATCAAAATATATCAAATACATTTTATTTTATTTCACATGGTGATATCAATAGTTCTTGAATATATATCAAGGGTGTCCTGGAATTTAAAGACAACTATTTCTCTTAATTTAAAAATGTTTTCATCTATTGCCGCTATTATTCTACTGGAGAAATATATTCAGTTTATTTTGCAGAAAAAGCCCGTTTGCTATAAACACTGCAAAAACTGACCGTAGCTCACAATCCCTACCATCTCAACTCAACAAAGGGGGTGTATATATTATAATGTTTTAATCTGTCGTAAGAAGTGCGACCGTATCAGAGCAGAGAGGGGGCACGGAAGTCACAGTGATAGAGGAATACAACCATTGTCGCAAAGGTACAATTTTTATTCTTCCTAGAGTCTAACCCGAAAGCTTTAGGTAATTAACTAACCCTACGTGCTAACGACTCAGCTGAAGTTCTCCTTCACCATCTTATACCACGCGTTTGAGGTATCCTCATTTAATTACGATAATGGGGTAAGTAAAAGGAAGGTTTGATTTTAATAAGAAAGGTACCCGAAATTGTGGGGAGGGAGAGCGAGAAATAATTTAGGGAAAACCAGGTACACCCACCTGTGATTATGAACCCCAAATTTCGTGTCACAAACAAACGAGACAAGATGAAACTAACGTTTAATCCGCGTGTCCACCGATACGAGTGAGCTAAAATATAGTTTAAAAAATATAGTTTGATATAAAAAAGGTGTTTAGATAATTTCCTGCTAACTATGTAAATATCTTCACCAATACAAGAATATTGCTATTTATTACCCTTGTCTGTGGTCAATAACGTTGTTGACAAGTAGATTTTTTAAACCTCAATCAACAGCTTTTCAAATGATATTGTTAGAACTCGAGTTGGAATTTGAGGCTTAGGCTTAGGCTTACATGATGGGATACTTGGTAGTGGTCTAAATGAGAACTCAATTTCTCTTTTGGTCAATTATGTACTCTTTTGTTAAAGATTTGTAAACCAATAATGCCGATAATCTAAATACACGCAGAAAGAATACTCGGGAATCGACTCCTGCACTTTTTTTTTGCATACCAATACTCTCTCGCCAAGCTATCTAGGTTCGTGACATGTCCAGGCCACAGTGGCCCAGGCTCAATCATTGTATCGCTCAGAATTTAGGCGGAATCTATGATGGACGTGTGAGATAGTCTGTCCCTTAGTAACCATCAGAAAAACAGCCACGGAGACTTAAGTCGCCCGTACGTTTTAATTTTAATTTTATTGAATTATTAACTCAGTATTCAGACACGCTACCGACTGAGCTAAGGCGTCGTATCAAATTCTAGCTGTACAAGGCTGTTAATTATTACTGACCGAGTGTTGTAAGGTCCGGCTTAAACTAGATAATATGGTATTTCTGTGTCCAGACGTTTGTTCCCCAATAACTGTAAAAAGCGATAACAAATTTTAAAGAGATTTGTAAGGGACAGATTTTATCCTAAGATTAACAATGTATGTATGTCAGATAGATAATTTTTTAAATCTGACTAATCGTTTCAATACGGTTGTCCCTCAAAAAGTTTTTTTGTTTAGCAACTCAACTCTCTCGAGTGATTTTATTATAGAATTATAAGCAATTCATTTAATACCTAAAGCTTTTTTTTAAATATATATTTTACTTTTATTGCAAAGCTGTTTTCATAAACCCTGACGTGATCGTGTAGTTTACTATTGAATAAAATATTAAAACTTGTTTTCTATCTAACTTGATCAGGAAGGAAAATTCAACTTCAAATCGAAGGAGAAATTATCCTGGAAGATATTTCAAATTAAAACTCAAAGATAAATCCTAAGATCAAAAATAAGATGATAGCATGGAGGGAGTGGAGGTCTCCTGTTCACAGAACTACTAGTAAGACTAGAAACGATAAGAACATGGAGTGAGGTCTCCTGTTCACAGAACTACTTGCAAGACTGTAGTAATAATACTGTTCACAGAACTACTCGTAACATAAATATTTAAAATTATGATTTGTGAATAGCATTCATCCGTTCATGATTTTAATTTCAATAAATAAGTAATAATGCTATTAATAATAATAACCATCATTATATAGTTCGCTCCAAAGATGAATAATTTCTCCAAATAATAAGTTTTGGTCAGCATTGACACTAAAATTGTCTGTAAGAATCTAATGAGTAAAAACACAAGTAAGAATTACTTTGTTTGTGTAAAGTGTGATACAGCTCTGTCCGCTAGTTCAAGGGCACACACTGCACGTCCCAACGGCTGATCCACTTGTTTCACTGCAGGTCTGGAGTTACGGTTCTCTCGCCAAACATCCCTTTGTGCTCTTCGGGCGCCACACATACAAATCTGCGAGACAGAGACAAACCAGGTGTTAATTGAGGATGTCCGCAAGTCGGGGAGGGGCGTAATTCAGCCGCAACAAAGATATCACTTTGTAGTAGGATGTTCCGAAGAATGAGTGACGTCTATGTGACGTAATACTCACCACTCCACGCTGCGCTTTGTCACAGTTGTTGCACTGTATATCTTCTCGGAGGGAATTGTTTGGCTATTACAGTATTGGGAAACAGCGTGGCCATTCTCTTGCCTTAGTGTGGTCAAGTTTCCTTTAAATATAAGATGAGTTTAGCAACACTGGTTTATAGACGTTACCAGTAGCTACTTCTTAATCCAGAACACCCCTTTCCGACCTAACTGAAAGCAAGTAGATTTAGCAATAATAAACCGAAAGAGAGCGAAGATAAATATTTTCCCATTAAGATCTTCAGTTACCACAGAGGTAACGAGCCCCGTGGTGTAATGGTCAGTGCACCTATGTACGTGCTTAGGGGTCCTGAGTTCGATTCCTGGTAGGTACCTCGGGTATTTTTCCCGAAAGTTAAGCTATCCCAATGGGTTTGTTTAGTTAGGCTTAAGTGTTTCCACTGATTCCACAATTTCATACTCATTTTCACCATCACCTTGTCACATCGGATCATGGAAAGAGCCTCCACGGAAAGGGTGTACGATCGGTACATTCGGACGTCCCCTGGGCAACGGATGTAAGTATTGGCTAATGTTTACATTACTGGGCTACGAGTGATGTAGCTCAGACGTGCAATATTATATATCTCAGAGGTGATATTGAGGGTAGTCTTAATGTTAGTTGAGTTCTTGTGCTTCTAGTCATATCACTCATTTTACCTAAAGTGTGTCTTCTGTTGGTGGATTAGGAAGGAAGAAGCTAGACTTTAAGAGGAACTGTACTTGCAATTTAATGCAGATGTAATGAGAAATCATTTAGGAAATAGCACTATTACTACTTACGGGCAGGACTCGACCCCTTACCTCTCTGTTAAAGGAAGACCAAACTAAATGAGACCAATGCCTTTGTCCCCGTGACAACAGAGGGGGGTATTTCCTTTGTTATATCATTTAAGTTGCTTTTCTATTTATTTTATTCATCAACAGGCTATCGCCTTATCATCCACATCAGTGGGCTCGTGGACTAAATGTCAGACTCATCTTGTCTGGTTTGATTATGACAGGGGGTTGGGGTTAGAATCCCGGCCGGGTGCATTGATGTTGGTTCTTACATTCTATATTCACGCAAATGCGGTAACCTTTGCCTCTAATATGCAACCTTTCTCACCTCCTATCCCAATAATGCGTATAAACTGGAATGATGGCAAACTCAGAAAAAAATAAAAACATCAAAAAATCATTGCTTTCAAAGTAACAAACCGCGGTATTTTTTTTATCAGGTGTCGACTGTACCCCTGATTATTATGAAGTGGATGAAACCCGCGGTGCGGTATAAGAATGCACACAGCCCCCTCCACCCCATCACTCCCCCCCAATCCCGCTCTTCACAATTTTTCCAGTGTTCGAGTGGGTGGGCTAAAAAGGTGGGGTCCCCTACACCGTTGCACCCCACGTGTACAAGCTAAATTATACGTGTGTCGGCCGGCACGTGCGTATGGCTTCCCGATGCGTGGACGAGACGTGCGTATATAACTTTTTCTCGCCTCCATACGCGTTCTTTCACAAAAGTACTTTCGGGTAGTCTTGTTTTTCCTCTTCTTTTTGTTGTCGTTGTTTTGTTATTCGGGTTGAAAACCTTGAAGAGAGTGGTCGAGAAAGCTTGGTTGGATGTTTCTTCGTCTACACCAGACTGCTTGTCTATCGTCATGATTCAACTTCAGGATAATACTTTTATATAAGTTACTAGGGCTGACCAACATCTTCCGACGAATTATTCTTTTATCTGTGTCTACGATTGTACACTCTGTTTACCTTGAAAAAGGAAGAAGTATTGTCTTGATGAACTATTAAACTGTATCCCCGTCTTTTGAGTTACGTCACAGTGGAGTGCAAGGTACAGTTCATTCGCCGTTGGAGTGGTGATAGCTGACAGCTAGCAGGCGATTGGTTGAAAGTCACTAAAGTCACACCAAATTATGCAAATAATTATTATTTTCTCAATAATACTATATTATTAATCAAAAGTGTTAATAAACACTTCTAATAATACTTCACTAAGAATTACTGTATGGTTGGTTTTTTCATTTAATTACAAAATTATATTAATACAACTATTATGTTTTGTTCTTTGTTTTGTGTGTAGCCCCCGACCCTCAACAACCCCAAAATGAGAACACTATGGACTTGGCCTCCAAATTAACATCTTTTGATAAGGCAAACATTTGAATTAAATATATACAACGAAACAAAACTGAGAGTATAGTGGAAAGGGATGGACCACAATGTCCAAGCAACAGGGTAGACCTCAATTTAAACGTCCATAATTGAAGCACTAAATTAATCATCCCCAGTATAAAATTTAATTTCAATTTGATAGTTAAACATTGAGAGTTAAAGAGGTAAAAAATGCCCACGTCAGATTTATAACAAAAGTTTACATACTTTATGTGAACGTAACTAATCTCAATTGATATAATCATTATAGGCCGAAAGGAATAGCTTTCTCCCACGCCTGGAACGACAATATCACAATTACGTAAAACATCCCTATACATGTACAATATGACAGCATTTAAATAAAAATAAGATTTCTGAGAGAAATACTAACGCCATCTAGTGGCTTCAAAACAAAGTAGGTTGTGACAAACATTTATTAAAGTGACCTCAGAAAGATGATTTTAAATTTAATATTCAATTTAATTAATAATTACTATTTAGTATTTAATTTAAAAAGTTAATTTTGAAAATGTTAACCAAAAATAAATCTAAGTCGAGAGAGAATTTTAAATACAAGATGGCTAACCTGTCTACTGGCAGCATTTAGGTTACCTAAGCAGTTGTCACTTGGCGGTTGTATTATGAATACCACTACAGACGAAACATGTCAATTTATAGTCGTCGAAAATTATCACGTAATCCCAAATACGTATAGAGGGGAATTCAAAGAAGGGCAGGGATGGCAAAGAAAGGAGAACATGGTGCATGCGTGAAACCGATGGATCAACCGGTAGCTAGCCCAGATGGTTATATTTGTGGAACCTTCTCGAAACATCGTTAACGTTCTACTGGAGTTTCGAGTCATCTGTGGTATGGAACTAATGACGTCATCTTGCATGACACGCGAACTAGTCTACTTCACTGGTGACCGAGGGATCAAAGCTCGAATACCGACCGGGTGTTTTGATTATGGTTTTCCTTAAATGGTTCCTTCCTCTCCCTCTAGGTAATTGCAAGAACATTTCTCTAATTAAACCTCTTTTACCTCAACTCTATTAGTGTAATTAAATCTGCATGGTCAATATTAGTAGTGAGATGCGGAGCAAAGAAACAATCAGCCTAATACATAGTAGAGTTTGAGTCAGATACGAAGTAACTTTGTTTTACAGTTATAAAAGTTAAATACAACATGATAGTTCATTAATAGTTAATGATACATAGATTTTAAAAGGGCTATGATTCAGTTAAAAAAAATGAAACTTTAGTTATATTTGGGATACCCAAAAAACTTGTCAAGCTAATTATTGAGTTATGTTTGAATGGTACGCGTGGTAGGGTACGAGTTGGATGTCACTCATTAGACAGTTTGTAACCCTGTGATGGGTTGAAACAAGGAGATGCACTGTCCCCATTACTTTTTAATCCATCCTTAAAGAAAGTAGGTTATTAGGGTAATACAAAAGTGTAGAATAGGGTTGACACTAAACGGTTTAATGCTGCTTTTAGGATACGAAGATGGTTTAGCTTTGTTGAGCAATAACAAGAAATGTGTTGTAAATATGCGGAATATTTTACTAGAGGTTAGTAAGGAAATAAGTTTTAGAAGTGAACGCTAAAAAGACTAAGTAGGCTATATGATAACACAGAGAACACATATTGAGGACGATAATTTATATATTACTGCGATCAGCCTATTATTTTATAGCGTTAATGAATTTAAATATTTAGAAACAATTTTAACTAGCAATAACGATATTAAATTGGATCTTAAAAAAGAATACAGTTGGAATATGCATGCTATTACTAGGTCAAAGTTGTTGACGTTTCTCCTGCTTTCAAGGAATGTAAAATTCAAAAAATACAAAACAAAAAAGTTACCGGTTGTTCTCTTTGGATGTGAAACGTGGGCTCTTACATGACCTCTTTAGGTGTTCAAAAACAAGGTGTTCAGGAAGATATTTGTTCCAAAAAGGGATGAGGCTACTGAGGAGTGAAGGTCATATACTCTGTACTGATCGCAAGACATTGTCAGGATAATCAAGTCTTGTAGATTACGGCGGGCAGGAGATGTAGTACGAATTGGAGAGTCTAGAACCTTCTTCAGGCATTGACTGGTAAGCCTAATGGGAAGGGACTATTGGGAAGACCTAGGAGCAGTAGGGAGTATAATATTAGAATTGACCTGAAAGAGATAGGGTGTGATGACGTGGACTGGATAGAACTAGCTCAAGATAGGGATAGGTGGTGTACTTGTGTAAATACCCGTGACTTGGTGTCGTAGTTGGCAAACGCGGTAGTTTCGTGTCAATCCAGACTGCTGAGGACAGGGAGATCGAGGTTCGAATCTCGGTCGGGTGAACTGGGGGAGCGGGAGGACTCTCCTAAATGGTTTTCCCCTCTCCCTCCACGCAAATGCGGGTTCACTTGCTCTAAATTCGACCTTCCCAATTCCTAATCTCCTAGCGTAATTAGTAGTACTTAAGCGTATAACCCAGACGGGTAGTAAGACTTGGTGCTAGGTAAATAAATAACTAATTAAAATAAATACTTGTGTAAATGCGGCGATGAACTTTCGAAATCCTAATGCTATAAAGTACGGTGATGAGACCTGCACTGTTAATCTTCATGGATAATATCAATATTAATGCACTAATACCACTAATAAAGCAAAATGTTCCTCTTGATGACCTAATCAAACATTTTGTTTTTTCAAATCCCCTTTTATCAGCATCCTCTACGTAATTTTTACAGGAGGTCTAACACAATATGCAAGGGCACAAGTTTACCTTCCCCTTCCCAGGACAACAAAGCTTGCAAACTATGTTAGTGTCCGGTGGATTAGTACCTGAGATAAGCGGTTTGGAGAGTCATACACTCACCAAACTTAGAGGAGTTCAGATATAATGACCTTACAGGGTTTCCACGATCCTAAAAAACTGGGTACGCTCTTCTCCACTTTAAGCTTCCTGCAAGTATGCTATTTCCTTCTGGAAAACCCGGGAAACACAAGGAATTTGGTAGAAAGAAAATAGTGCCAACCCTGCTTTTAGATCGGAACCGATCCAGCGGGACACATCCCTCGTCGTCTGGATTAAAAGTCACGGCAGTTTTCAACAAGATGAGGTTACTCCTGACCAGCAGTTTAAGTTTGGAACTGAAGAAGATACTGATGACACCCTGTATTTGGAGCATCGCGCTGTATGGAGCAGAAACTTGGACTCTCAAAAAGATGGAAAACAAATAATTAGAGAACTTTGAAATGTGGTGCTGGAGAAGACTTGATAAAATCAGGTGGACAGACAGGGTGACAAATAAAGATGCCTAAGAAGAATGGGGTGGGAGGAGAACCATTTTGGATGTGATTTTTCGATACAAAGCTGGTTTGGGCACATCCTTAGGAGGAGCTGTCATTTGAACGACGTCATAGAAGGTAAGATTGAGGGAAAGAGAAGATTAGGAAGAGGAGGATTCAAATATTGGATGCCTTGAAGGAAATAAGAAAATTCTGGGATCTGAATGAGGAGAAAGAGGACAGGGCACACTGGCGGTCTAAGTTCACTGACAAAAGAAATGGCTCTGCCGTACGACAGAACTCATAATAATAATAATAATAATAATATTAATAATAATAAAATGACCTAATATTTGATTTATTTAACGACTTAGAAGAAAATATCATGTAGTGTAGTATTTAATAGTTTATTCGTAAATAGACTAATACAATAATTTTGAAAAGAATATGTTTTGATTTAGTTTTTGATATGTCCAACTCATGATATTATACATACATATTTTATAATATAACTAATTTTTGTTCACCTCTTCTTTCTTTCCATCAGGTTTTTCAAGCATTTACCAACTACGCTAGTATAGTTGGGATTATAAAAGTTTAATTTAAAGTAAAATTACTTGCATCAGCGTGGAAAGAAAGTAGAAAGCCATTTATAAAACGCAACCCTCAGTACCCCCGCCCGGGATTAAAGTCCTGATCTCCACGTCATCGACAGTCCAGTATATTGCGAGAGTGGCAACTTAGACCACCTTAGAAGCGAGTCTAAGATTAGTAATAAAGCAACTACTTTACAAACCCGCCTTGGTGGTCAAATGGCTTAAGGCGTCACTCTCGCAATTTACTGGACTGCTTATGATTGGCAGATCGGGGCTTTAATCCCGTTCAGGTGTACAAAGGATTGTTTTTCCTTAATGGTTTTATATTCTCCCTTCACGCAAATGTGGTTATTTTTCCTTTAAATTCAACCTCATCCATCACTAACACATTATCGTAATAAGTTTATAAGCGTCTAACCCAAACGGTCAGTAAGACACGGTGTTTAAAAATAGATAATAATATGATGAAAGAAAGTAATTGAATCAAGTTGGTCCACTGTCTGATTGAGAGTGTAATTCTAGTTCACCGAGGGAGGTGCGGGTCTTCTTGTACCACTAGAAGTCGACTTGAGATCAGAAGATTAGCCCGCGCCTCACGTCCAGACAACATCGTAATTAGATGGCCCACGACTACAATTAGGGAATATTAAATTAGAATGTAGCTCACTTTGGAGGCTGCTGGAAGCTGTTGCGCTCTACATAGTCTTCCGGCCGTACTGTTGATATGTTCATAAATGGCCCACGACTACAATTAGGGAATATTAAATTAGAATGTAGCTCACTTTGGAGGCTGTTGGAAGCTGTTGCGCTCTACATAGTCTTCCGGCCGTACTGTTGATATGTTCATAAAGTCAAGGAGAGGGGAGGAATTATGTATCAGGCACACGCGATTAATCGCATGTCAACCTCGTCCGGCAGGGGTTTACAAAGTTCATTTCTGTGTACAATTCCTTTATTCCCCGTGCTCCTCGTCTAACTGTCCATCCGGGATGGACGAATATTAACACTATTAGGAGTAGGGACTAGGAATAAATAGGAATTAGGAAGTTCTCACGTATTTATATGACGGGAGGATAAGGTATAGTTTAGGATAAAGAATAACCGATTAAGATTTTAAACAAGACCTTCCCGTCACCCTGAAACCAGACAAGACTAAACTTACGCCTTTGTCTGCGAGCCTGGTTTAGCTTACATTTCTATAATATACCGTTGTACACCGAGTGAAAATATTTAGTTTTGCTCTTAAACATATTAACTCAGGAAGATATATCTAGAAACATATACTTATGGTTTAACATTGCTAATCAGTTTTCATAGCTTATACATATTTTATTAGTTTCAAATAAAATTAAGACGTATAATATGAACGGATAGTAAGATGCGTGTGCTAAAAAAAATGTATATTTACATTGACATATTGACACTTCTTTTATACATAATCATTGTAATTATAATTACGATCACCTACCCATAGAGTTGATCTATTAAAGCAAAACAAACATGGTAACATTATAATAAAACACTTTATAAAAAATTTGAGAGTGAGATGGCCCAAATTCATGCATAATGCTAGCTAATATTACACTTTATATTAAGGTTCTGGCCTTGGCTACCTGATATATATTTATTTATATTTCAATAAATTGCAATTTTAGATAAATTCCCCAAGAAAATGTTGTAAGCGATATTGTAGTGATATAAATATACACTCTCTAAGCGTCATCTCAATTTTTATATCTATGATTATAGAAAGGCTAACTTATTTGGTTTAGCTGCTTTGGATCTCTATCATTCTATAAAACTTAATTGGCCTTTTTGAAATATTTAATCTGAAAATGCCCTCATCCTGTATAGTAAGCCACACTCAAAATAAATTTATAAAACCCAAACTTTATTTTAATCAATCATTAAAACAAGGATGTAGTAACTAACTTGGTTATTAAAGCTTACAGGTTATGTTTCCCATCAACAAGATGGTTGGAGAGTCAAACAATTGATGGAAGAGAATTGGTTGGTTAACTTGACCAGGGATTTGATCGACAATAACGTTCTATTGTTAGTGGTGTAACTGGAAATTAGGCTTGAGACACTGATTGGAGAACAACTTACATCAGATCTCTGATAAGGCCACTGATTATTATTTATGCAACCGGTCTTTATCATTATAAAAGTTTATAACTATTTGATAGGAAATTCAAGTGTCACAATTGCATTGGTTGGGAAGACCGACTGATTACAAAATTAAACTCTTTGGTCAAGTTCACGTTATTTATAATATCATGCTATTACTTTTGTAAATGATTGCTATGCCACCACACGCACAGGTGATCACTAGGTCTAAGGCATACGTCTCGCAATATACACGATTGCGGGTGACCGGGATGGTTTCCCAAATGGGATTGATCACTGATGGGTTTTATCAATCCTCTACTCGCTAATGCGGCTACATTTCCTTTAATACACACTCATCATTCTTCTTAGGTTAAGCTATTAATATCCATGATAGTAAACATACAATGATAAAATAAACTGGGATTCAAAGATATCCCAATTCCGGGTGCTTGTGTTTAGGCCTACTGCTAAATTTATTCTCTTAATTTAAGATTGTTTAATAAACTGTTGCTGAGTTTAGAAATAACGCGTTAAATACCTCAAACGAACAAAATACGTGGTAGCCCGCTATGCTTAGAAACACTGACCAAGGCTCATTTCTAGGCCTGTGCCAAACTTTGAAATGTTGAAGTCGAAGTTCATCATTCCTTAGAATTGAATTCGAAACATTAATCTTAGAATTGTCGAAACATTTTGAAGGAAGAAGAATATTTGGATATATTATGAACATTTTTGAAATATCTTACTAAATTTTACATTATCAATATTTTACCATTTTTAGAATATCCATTAAACAGTATTTTAACACCGACTATTGATTAAATTACTTCTCTAATGTAGGTGTAGATAGATTCACATATGTCAGAATAAAATAATATAGTGTGCTTTTTTTTCTATTTTCTTAACCATTTTCTTTACCTAAATACCTAGATGAATAATCTAAAGATTAAAACTAGTATTATGCGACAAAAAAAATGTATTCGTCCTCGGCTCCGACTTTCTTAGAATGTTTCAAGCTTCACTTCGACTCCGCACACTGCTACTTATTTATCCAGGACTTAAAAAGAAAAATAGCTCTTTTCCCCTGTAGTGAGGATGCCTTCACCTTCATATTTGTTATGTCATAGGTTAACCATAGTCTGCAAATCTTGCAAATACTCTACAAATAACATTATCAAGACAAAACAATCAACAATATTATGAAGATCAATCTATTATTCACATATTTATTGAAAGGTGGTATTCGGTAACTGGAATTGAGAATCTTCTTTGGTTTACAACGCCTACTCTATGCAAATGAGCAACCTAGGCTGATCCTCTGCCCATACATGATTAGTTATATAAGGCAGAGTCAATGATGGGTATGTGAGATCGTCAGTTTCTTTTTGTCTAGGTCATATTCCCGTGTATAGGTGTCAGTATACAATATGTACTCTAGGCCTACATTGGAATTTTGAATTATATTTAAGTCACCCAGACCCTTGATCACATGTATAAAGGTGTCAGTCTCGTTTTATATGGTTTAATGGTTAAAGGGAGTTTGGAACTAGGTTAGCGGCCATATGTCTTGAGTTACCCCGTCCCCCAATGGTTTCCATCGCCTCTCCGCGCAAATGCGGATATATTTCCTCTAAACTATATCTTACTGACGCCTACTCTATTAATATAAGTAAATTAGAATAAATTTGAACCACCCACTTTGGGGAACACATGAGCTAAGGCATCATCCTCGCAATAAACTATACTGCCAATGACGAGTGGATCGGAGTTTGATCCTGGTCGGGTGTACTGCTCGGGATTTTTTTCCTAAATGGCTTTCCACTCTTCCTTCACGCAAATTTGGGTACACTTCCTCTAAATGCAATATTTCTTATCCTTAACACAACAGAGTAATTAGTAGTAGTAGCGTATAACCCTAACGGGTAACAGGACGTGGTGCAAGAAGAAATAATTCACTCCCAATTTTCAACGACCAGCTTCGAAACAATATGTCTCAGAATGGTTTTGTTGGCGATTTGTTCGTAAAATTCCAGCAATTTAGAATGTATTTATATCGAGAAGATAAAAAAGTTTGGATCAAGTCAGTTGCTGAAAAGTTTAAATGAAAGATCTGGCACCACTGCATATCGTAGCCAGCGACGAGTATTTCTTACTCGTTCTGACTTTTGTTTCCAACTATGCGTTAGCTTAACCAATCACCTTTTTAAATATAAAATGTAAAAAATATATAATAAACATGACTACAACAATTGAATAACAGCCTTTTCTCTGGCTCCAATGAGAGAAGTTTGAATTCCCCGAAAATGTCAAGGAACAAGCTATCAATTCAATGTAAATGTGGACATCATGGGTGGATAGTAAGAAGCAGTTAAAAAAGTAATGAGTATATATTATTCTACTATTGCTTTACAGTGCAAAGAGAGGTACCAGAATACGACAACCTCAGTCGTGGTCAAGAACATACACTTTGCTACGAACTATCATGACGATAAAAGGTCTTCTCAAGGCGCGAAAGCAATCGTGCTACGAGAAACACGTTATTCTATAAACATTTCAGTCCCATACGCTATTAGCCCTACTTGAATCATACCATTTTCAAATAACTATTTTATTAGTTTTTATTGGATGGGAAAGCAGTTATAATGTACTCCAAACAACTCACATCTCGCTAAAACAGGTAAAAACCAGAATACATTCTAGTCGGGATTAGAAGTTCAACGCCTCAAGACTCTCGACCTTGGCCAAAGCGAGCAATAAAAACTAATGTTTAAGGCGGGCTAGAAGAGAGTGCGATTTAATATTAGTATTTTGCAATTTTTATTTAGTTTAGTTGTTTACGCTAAGTTGTCTCAAAAATTCTTGATTATTTGGTCATGGGCATCGTAATATTTGAGCAGAAACTTTTAAAATGAAGATAAACATTTCTGGTAAAGTTAATCATTGCCCATGACAGATAATAACTATTCAAGACTTGTTGAGATTAATTTGTGTATAAAATTAATCTAAATGTACCTACTGAAGCAATATTATAAACATTTAGGTCAAAAAAGGTTTTTTGTCATGAAAACTAATAAAAAAATCCTAACAAAAACACGTTTCCTTTCTTCCCATCTGAGCGTGGCAAAATTGTTGTTTCGTTGTTGTTGTTTTGTTTTAACCAGAGGTTCCAAACTGCTACTCGAGTGTAAAAGACAACTAATTAGTATACCAGACAGATGACGCTGCATCCGACAACACCAATCAGACGTCTAAACGGCCTTTCAATGCCAAGTGCGTCTCTCCGAAACGTCACAGGGAGGAAACACGTATTTGTTTAATAAACGTCACCGACGGCAACATTTGAAGTTCTCCGTCTAAAGATGGAATTTTAAACCACTGTCTATTATCGGCAAACCTTTCTATCGCGATATTTAAATATAAATATCGAATTCACCCATCTGTTTGACTGAGGGTCACTGGGCTCTGCTGATGGGCTCGGCTATGATTAAGGTCAGTCGGGATTAGGTTCGAATCTCTGCTCGGGTGCACCGGGGCTGGTTTCGCATGCTGTGATTTTTTCCAGCTTCTAAGTATAGAAATTAGTGTTAGTTTAATTAATTGCCGTTGAAGGGGATATCTGGTTTCGAATCTTTGCTGGTTGTACTGACGGTGCTTTTTTATTAAATGTTTTTTCACTTTTTCCACATGCAAATTCGGGTACATTACTTCCTCATCCTTACTCCACACACACACATATATATATATATATATATATAAAGTGAATAGCCCTGGCTGTTAGTAGGACGTAGTTTACAAGAAAACACACCAACATACACTAACTAGATCAACTTTCATGTATTTATACGTCAAGTCATGTGATCTGCAGCTGTCACTTGTGATAGATATTATAAATACCTATAAAATAGCAGTATTAAAATATTAAAATGCTACCATTGTTGGCCGCAAACAATATGTTTGTATTTTATAAAAGGTGCTTCAAATGTCCAATCTTAGGAAAATCC
This sequence comes from Timema californicum, assembly GCA_902141385.1. Taxonomy (NCBI): domain Eukaryota; kingdom Metazoa; phylum Arthropoda; class Insecta; order Phasmatodea; family Timematidae; genus Timema; species Timema californicum. The sequence goes on along the minus strand of CABFOW010002284.1, from coordinate 18,443 downwards.
AGGTATAGATTTACCATCTTCATTTATATTTCCTTCTACGAAACAGTCTTATAGCTGGTGTAGGTCCACCCTTAGTTTGTATTCAAATAAGTAACTTGTCGTCCACAAGCGTCTTCTGTCCTTTATTAGAGGTTTATTTTATTTTATTTATCATCATGTCTCCAGAGGAATGTGACTTCCCATTCTAAACTTTACTTCTGTTTCGTCCCTCGGCCACCGCTCGCACACATTTTACAATGGGCCTTTTAAATATAGTTGGTTTCTAGTATGAAGGAACTTTTAGGATATATTATTATAGTTTCTTGTGGTCAACATTGATAACGTTTAATTATATTATTATTAATATTATCATCATCATTATAGGTATTGAAAATATCCACCCAACTCGTTTTATCACTCCGTCTTACAACCTGTTCAGGTTATACGCATATATATATATATATATATATAATTACTCTGATGAGGTAAGGATGAGTACAGAACCATTTTAATGATTATTTAAACACATTTGCGTGTAGGGAGGGTGGAAAATCCTTTAGTAAAACGCCCTCAGCCGATTTGACCGGGATTCGAACCCCGATCTCCCCGTCATTAGCAGGTTAGCCCAACATGAGGATTACTCCTTAGACCATTCGGCCACTGAAGTGGGTTATTACAATATTTTTTTAAAATTTAGCTACAATGCTTAACACTAAAGTTATTAACGTTTTAATTTAATGAGTAAGATGAGGAAGGTAGTACTATATAATGTTTACCTTAATAAACGTGAAGAATAAATGGGTAAATTACTGTAAAAACTCACATATTATGACTACACGTCTTCTAAATTACCCCCCTTTTCATCCCTCCTCTGTTTGAGTAAACATGCTGGTATCCCGGACGGGTAGTAAGGTGGGAAGCACGGGGTGAAAAAATAAATTTAACCATATATCATACATACTTTTATCGTAATATTGATTTGAACAACATTTTCAAAAAACGACTATCATTATATTATTCTTTTTTCCCGAGTAAAAAGTAAACAGAGCTATTACAATATAAAATGCTTTCCAGATATTCATTTTGAACCAAATCATTAATGCCGCTTTAGAACAGTATCAATTTTCAAAAATGAGTCGTCAGTAAACTAGTTTAATTTTAGAATAAGTATTTAAATCAAGATTTCACCTCAAGGTATGACCAAAAAAAAATGTAAATATCAAGTAAGAATGAAATCTCGGGTACAGACAGTCATAAACAGGCATAAATAAAAGAAACACCCTTATTTTAGTTCGGAGGAACTGTACATAAAATGACAAGCTTTATCCAAAGATGTTACGATTACAATACTTTTTCTATGCGAGAAAGTAATATGTTTGGGGGCGTATGTAATCGGTCTTCCAAGAAATACGGCTTTTTATTAATAACATCTCTCACCCTTAAGGTCAACTATTATAAAATTCTGTTGTCATTTATTGATGACAAGGATTTGTCAGTAAACACTATTCATGGTGTCAGTCCTTACTTGGACAGCGTATTATACAATAAGCCAGGGATGGGCAAACTTAGACCAGCAAGCCATTTACGGACAGTGAAACTGTATATATATCACTGGTAAATTAAAATTGATTATAAACTTAAGATAGGCCATGGAAGATTCAACTGCAAAACTATAAATTATATTATTTAAAGAAATGTTGACGATTTTCTCCGACAAGATTAAACGCATGAAGAATCCAGCAGTCGGCATATTTTAATACACAAGGAATTATATATTTAAAGTAAGTATTTTTAAAAGATACAAAGTTTCATGCGAACACTTATTAGCTCAGTTAATGCTGGTAGCCGTCAGTTGATTTATACAATTATTATGGAATTTCCAGTATGGCCCTCAAAAAGTATATTTTTTCTAAAAAGAAAGTTTTTCTCAACCCTTTTTTACTGGCCGACTAAAATATACCATGCCATGAAATCATCATAAATAGTTTATGGAGATAAGATACCTTGAAATGAGTTTCGTTATCATCTTTAGGAAAAATCCATATGACAAGTAGAATGAATCAACCTCAAACTATTTTTTGGAAGTAAATCACAATTAATTGCAAATATATATATTTTTATAAAATATATATATATAATCACGCTTTGTAATATAATGGTTCTATGGACATAAAATGTCTGACTCATAACATAGCTCTGAAATTGGCCAGAAAATTACCCTCGTCATCTTTTTGTACTAGGCATGAGCTTAGTGCTATTGCTGTACCATTTTGACAGAATGTGCAAATCAATATTGTTGATGAAAAGTAACTGCTAGTTTTTTAAACATTAGCTAGACCTTGCTAGCTTTATGTTACTATCGTTACTACAGTTTTAAGATTTCCATTTGCATTTCAGGTTGAAATATTTCCTGTGGTTTCTCTTTGGATTTCAAGTTGAAATATCTCTTGTCATTTCACTTTGGATTTCAAGTTGAAATTCACCTGTGATTTCTCTTTGAATTTCAAGTTGATATTCTTCTGTGATTTTTCTTTGCATTTCAGGTTGAAATATTTCCTGTGGTTTCTCTTTGGATTTCAAGTTGAAATATCTATTGTAATTTCACTTTGGATTTCAAGTTGAAATACCTCTTGTAATTTCTCTTTGAATTTCAAGTTGAAATATCTCCTGCAATTTCTCTTTGAATTTCATGTTGATATTTTTCCTTGGTGAGCAAGCTAAAAATTAAATTACATAATATTCCATCGTACATTTATTTTTTATCACCGCATCTTACTACCTGTTTGGGTTATACGCACATATAACAACTACTCTAATGTGGTAGAAATGAGGAAGGAAGCATTTTAGAGGTGATATACCCGCATTTGTGTGAAATGAGAGTGAGAAACAATTAAGGAAAAACCACTCTCATTAGACCTGTCAGGGATTCAAACTCTGATCTCCCTGTTATCAACAGGCAGTCTGACCCTAGAGTGACGCCTTAGACCATTCGGCCACCGAAGCGGGTAATATAATATTATACTGATAGATAATACCCATGGCTTAAGACGTCACTTTCAAAATAGATGTAAAATTTCAATAAATACGCCCGAGACGCTAGATAAATTGTTCAGAATTTTAAATTACTTTGGATGAGCTTTTAAAATAAACACTTTTTAAGCAGCAACCATATTAAAATGGACAAACAGGTCTCAAACTATAGGTATAATAAGTGCTGTACGTCCTTTGGCTTATGGGCACCGTGTATTAATTAATATGGTGCTGATAGTGGCAACATTTTCAAACACTTGCATGAAAGTGATTGCTGAAACACGCAACTAACCTTAACTTATTGATGTTTCAAACATGTTTAAACTTTGCCTAAATGTGTTTATTTCGATACACCTTATCAATTAAAAAGCGTCACAATATGAAATGAGAGTAATAAGAGAAATAATACAGTAGATTTGTTTTTATCTATATTTATTATGACTCCTTCTAAAATATGAGTAAAGCCAAGTACTATTTCAATAAATCATTCAGTTTCAATAGTTCTAGGTTATGTTTGTAAACTAAACAATGTTTATTATTAGCACCGCGTCTTACTACCCGTTCGGGTTATACGCACTTACGCTAATGTGTAATGGTTGGGTGATTGTGAGATGAAATGGAGGACTTACAGTTTAACGTGAAATCCGAACCACGGTGGAGGCCTGGCATTCCTCACATTAACAAGATGTCTTGTCAGAGGTGAAGGAAGGGTTTGGTAATCAGATAAATCTTTGCCGGGACCGGGGATCGAACCCCGGCCGCCAGCATAGAAGTCTGACACCTTACCCCTAGACCACCAGGTCACCACTAAACAATGCATACATTAAATATTGTAGCTCCTGAAGTACGACTCCTAGTCACTTTGGCATGGCGCTTTGAAATTTCATCTTTATTCAATGTATTTTTGAAAAACTATTTACTAGCTAGCTTATCTCGAGTTTTGTTATTGCCAATTTGTCAATATTTTTCTAGTATGGGCCAAACGGTAATAATAAAAGCACATCTGTCATTTAACATTAGTAGGGCCTTGTTACTTTGTAGTACACTACATAGTCAGTCCTACTTTGTGCGATAAGATCTTGTCAATGTTTCGTACACTAAATATAATGCCTATTGGTCTTTTATTAAATGATTGCAAGGTAATATAAAATATACAATCCTAAAATGTAACTATTCCTAACCTAACCCATATTTTGTTAGCATTTTGAAGATTAAACTATTGGCTGATTTGGCTGTATTAACTTGGAGTTATAAAATTGTAAATAAAATATAATTATTTAGTATAGGCTAACATATTTTCCCGTGTATTTTGTGTTGGTCACAAATTATACACTTTTAATATTATAAGATGTTACACCAACACACGTTTTCATTAAAACTTTCGATTCTACGTAGGTTGAATCACCATCTTGATATTCAGTTAAATAGGCTTAATCCCTTATTAAAGGATGTATGTGAATAGTAACAAGACTTTACTTTTTGAAAGTGATATTTGATTATAGTTTTGTTTATATCTGTTACGATACTTTGCACTTACTATCAATTGTATCATCAAATATCTTTAAATGTTGCCACATCGACGCTCCACGGGTTTCCACCAGTAACAAGTAGACAAGCAACTTATATTCAACGACTGTCCCTGTCAAATATCGTTAAATAGTTCAATGCATTTGGCAGTAATCATGGAACAAAGATAAGATGCCAAATGGTTGAGCTAAAACAGGAGCTCGCTCCCTCCGGATAGTAATTGATTAGCTCTATGATTGGTGACCTAACCATAACCTTCATGCACCGATTGGTAGAATATTCTGGCCTGTGCCCTTAGGTAGACTGTGTTGCCCTAGAGACAGTTATTTTAAGAAAATAGTGGCCACGAATTTCTAAAGCGTCCATAGAAACCCCTCATAGGGGTCACACGGACAATGGTCTGGCTTGCCTGGTTTGTCTGGTTTGCTGATTTTGATGAGGTTGGGGTTCAGATCCCGAATGGGTGCTCGGTTTTTTTTTTTAATTTGCCCATCTCTCCTTCCACAAACATTCTAGTACAGTTACTCTAATTTCTACCTTCCTTAACCAATCTACATCAGTGTAATTAAATGCGAATATTCCAAACTATGTAAAAATGTTGGTCATGGATTCTTGTAGCACGGTGCATTCATGGACTGGGTTCAGTATTAGTATTACCATATATATGAGTATAGTATCTATATCTTGAAGTGTACAAGTACGAGTGGCTTACTGTGGAGATAACCACTGAGCTACTGACTTCAAAAACTACTCTATGTGCATGGGCTATGCTACCAACATGAGTGGTTCACCTAAATAATTACTTTCGTTGCTGGTGTGTTTTCCCATTAAGATTGCAGGTGCGTATACACAGCAATTAGACTACAGGAACGGCTATCCTATTCTAGCCAACTCAAATTATTATCTTTAAAACAAAATATAAAAAATATTCCTAAAGGTTGTAAAACTTATTTTAAACTGGGTTTTCAATAACAACACTATTATATATGTTTTAGCAGCGCATTTAACTACCCATTCGGGCTATACGCTCCATATTAGTATAATAATACTAGATTTTGCTTCCTTGATTCTGACTGGGTCTTGGCTCTCATGTCAGGCCACTAATTATCTTTTGGAGTTGTGTTTTTTTCATTACTTCTTAAGGTGAGAGTTGGTGAGTTTCTTTAAAATTGGCGCTCCTCGTTTTGTAACATTAAGTGTAGATATTAAAGATTTATAATATACTAACAAAAACCAAAAGCTGACATTATGACGATGCCAAAGAGACTTTGAATTAAGAAAAATCAGGTGTTATACAAACTATAAGGGGGTACAAAGAAATTCAAAAAGAATTATTATTATCATATACGATTTTTGAGATTGATATAAAACTAAAACTATCATCACACAAGATTCTCGAAAAAGATGTAAAACTAGAACTATCACCACACAAGATTCTCTAGATTGATGTAAAACTAGAACTATCATCACACAAGATTCTCAAAATTGAGGTAAAACTAGAACTATCATCACACACGATTCTCGAAATTGATGTAAAGCTAGAACTATCACCACTCAAGCTTCTCTAGATTGATGTAAAACTAGAACTATCATCACACAAGATTCTCAAAATTGAGGTAAAGCTAGAACTATCACCACACAAGATTCTCTAGATTGATGTAAAACTAGAACTATCACCACACAAGATTCTCTAGATTGATGTAAAACTAGAACTATCATCACACAAGATTCTCAAAATTGAGGTAAAACTAGAACTATCATCACACAAGATTCTCGAAATTGATGTAAAACTAGAACTATCATCACACACGATTCTCGAAATTGATGTAAAGCTAGAACTATCACCACTCAAGCTTCTCTAGATTGATGTAAAACTAGAACTATCATCACACAAGATTCTCAAAATTGAGGTAAAGCTAGAACTATCACCACACAAGATTCTCTAGATTGATGTAAAACTAGAACTATCACCACACAAGATTCTCTAGATTGATGTAAAACTAGAACTATCATCACACAAGATTCTCAAAATTGAGGTAAAACTAGAACTATCATCACACAAGATTCTCGAAATTGATGTAAAGCTAGAACTATCATCACACAAGATTCTCGAAATTGATGTAAAGCTAGAACTATCACCACTCAAGCTTCTCTAGATTGATGTAAAACTAGAACTATCATCACACAAGATTCTCAAAATCGATGTAAAACTAGAACTATCATCATACAAGATTCTCGAAATTTATGTAAAACTAGAACTATCATCACCCAAGATTCTCGAGATTGATGTAATACTGGAACTATCTTCAAACATGATTCTTGAAATTGATATAACACTAGAACCATCAACACACAAGCTTATCGAGGTTGATGACAAATCAGAGCTATCTTCACACAAGATTCTCTAGATCTACGTACAACTAGAACTATCATCATGCATTATTCTCGAGAATGATTAGAACATTAATTAAACAAGATATTAAGTTAATAATTATAACCAAACAAGATTCTAGAGATTGCTGAAGGAACAGATTTATCATTTATTAAGTTTCAAAAACTATAAATAAACGTCATAATTTTATACACACAAGATTCTGTATGGTCGGGAAATATATTTGTTTATGTTTAAAGGTTAGAACTGGTTCAATTATGCTAATTGAATCCAACTATTTAAATCATATTTACTGTAAGTATTGAGTACATTTAAGGTGGGGTGGAATAAATAGTGAGAAAAGGTCGGTATTTTTGCAATTTTTATGTCAAAGCATTTTTTGGTCGATTACTCCAGTAAAAACATAATGTTTAATTTTCTTCATATGTTGATATCACTAACTTCAACATGTGAATAAAATTAAGCTCTATGTTTCTGATGAAGAAATATTGTATTTATTTATAAATTTGAAAACTGCAAAAAAATCTCCCTTAATTCACGTCACCTAGACTCACACCTTAATTTCATGTGTGTATAGAAACTAATATCTATTTCACTTAGACTTGGTCGCTAAACCCATGAACTTGTGTCATCGTTGCATAATCCTGCTGATATGCAACGTAAACAATTGCACGTGAAATGATCACATTGTTACTACTCGTACATCCTTCTTGATGAATCACACCTTTTCGGTGATGCGTGTGGCAAGCAATCTAATGTGTTGAGCATGTTTGTTGATCGTTAATAACCGCACACACTGTTGCAGGCAGATTCTGCGGGCAGACATGTCCAAAACACAAATATTTGTATTCAATGTGTCTGTGAGGACATCAACACTCGCTAAGAGGAAACATAACTTGGTGACAGTGACGTCATGGCCATAGCCATCCAGACAAGTACAGTCACTTACACAAAAACATTACCAACTTGAGAATTTAAAGCCTTACTAATTTTTAGTATGGGATTTATGATGGGGTGTATCATTGGCACACACAGAAACTTAATTTGGTGTCTGTCATTATAATGTTTACCGTGGTTTTCATATCTATGGACACTTTTTAGAAAATACAAAGTGGCAATTATTATGGAGTAATAAAGTAAAATCCTAATTTATCTTTGAGTGTTTTCTTGTGACCAATTTAAAAGTGGACTTTATTCTTAGATTTGTGTTTCAAACCATCCGCTCTTATCTCAGAACTGAGACATTTCTCATGAAACGTCGTTGAAAACAAACAAATTTCACCTTTTCAAGAATTATTTTAAAACCATAAAACTAAACATTTCAGATTTTTGCTACGACATGGATTTGATGCATTTAAACTTAATTTCGGTGAGAACCATATTTTGGAATAACAAACTACTTCTTAAATAACGGTTAATTTCTGGACACCGGTGACGTGTCTCAGCCCTCCGGTACAGACCAATTAAAGACCTTGGAGCAGTAACGAGACGGATCCATTCTCGTATTTTACTTTCTCGCTACCTTACTGGTAGAGAAAGTATTGTGACTGTCAAAAAAATTTAACTCGGGATTTTTATGAATGTCAACGTTTCATGGACCCCCGAATCTGAGAATATGATTTTTTATTGCCGTCTGTCTGTCTGTCTGTCCACTCTGTACTTTGGAGTAGAGCCTAAACTGTTTTAATGATGTGGCAAAAACTTGGTATTTAAGGTTTTAGTAAGATTTCCCCATTGGGTTTTTGGATAAAGCTATCTAACTCTAAAATTAAGGGTAGCTTCCTTAGGGGCGAAAAGAGAAAAATCTATTTTCTCAAAATCGGTTATAACGACATTGATAAAATTTCATCTCTAAGTATTGATCAATATAACAAACAAAAGGCTATTCTCAATTTTTCGTGAAATGACTTTAAGGATTCAGGTCTGATGCATAAATTTTAACTTTTTATACCAATGTAATTCTTTAAGATATGAAATTACTTATCATTGCAAATATATAGGTATATTTATAACAAAAATCATTTATTTGAAACATATTTTTATAAAACCAATAATTTTCAAGCTATACGCAAATATATATACTTTTTAACTTTTCGAACACTAAAGGTCAAGTATTGCGAACGTAAAAAAAAAACCCCCGAAAGGTTAATGGATGTCAATTTTTCCTGACCCCCGAACACTAACAAATTGTTTTTGCAATGCCGTCTGTTTGTTTGTCTGTTTAACCCTAAAATTAAGAGTAGTTTAATAAAGGGCGAAAAGAGAAACAAAATCGATTTTCTCAAAATCGGCTATAAAGATTTTTATTAAAATTCGTGTCTAGACGTTGATTCAGAATATAAATAAAATTGATGTTTTCATTTTCCGTTGAAAATGACTACCAAGATACTTAACAGAAGCGAAAAATTCCGCAACTAATTGAGGTACTAAATAACTTATTATTGCAAAATGTTAGTACTTTTAAAAATAAATTAACTTTAGTTGAAATATATAAAACCAATAGTTTCTGAGATATTTCAAATATATAATACAATTTTGTGAGCTTTAATTGTACAGAGATACTAAAGTTTTAACGTAATAATTATCTAATGCCATAGAGTAAGTAAATAAGTAAGTCTCTCAAAAAGTTAATGTTCTATTTCGTTTAACCTTTTAGGGGAAATGTTTAAACAGCAATGAACTAGCTCCATATTTTTAGACTCGATAGTCAATATTTACCCTTTTTATTGGTTTAAATTTATAAATGAGGATTCAATAGCAATGTGATAACCATTAGATGTGAAACCTCTAAAAAATTTCGAACATTTTAACAGGAAGTCGAAATTTTAATACTAAGGGCCAGTTTCCTAGTCAAATTTAGTACCCCTCAAGTGCGGCGCTACACTAAGTACAAGACGACACCTACCTAAACCAGAATGGAATGGGCCTGTTTCCTGTGCGAGAACGGCCCATTCCATTCGAGTTTAGGTAGGTGTTGTCATGTACTTAGTGTTGCGCCGCACTTGAGGGGTACTAAATTTGACTAGGAAACTGGCCCTAAGTGTTGACCCTGGTTGACCCAAGATCAATATTTTATTTTGTGTCAAAATATAAAAATATGGTCTTTATATCTTTAAAAATGAAATTATAAAATTTAAAACCGGGAGTAATTAAATGTTTTACATAATTATAACTTAATTTTTGCTCGGGTTTGCTAGTGTATATTATTTTGTTTCTACATATATTACAAGTTTTGAGTAAATATCGCCAATTTTAAACATTGGAGTATGTAAAACCATGCGAAGTTCCATACTATTTATTTTTCATAAGCTACAAAAAAAATGTTTATAAAAATAAGTAGTGTGAATGGAAATATGAAAAGTAAGTATAGACAATCGCACTAACTTTCCCATATTGTGTATTATAGCTTCAGTTAAAATGTTTAAAAATAGGTTTAAAGTCAACTACGCTTGCTTAAGTTTTATTTTTAAAAAAACCCATCATAATGAACGATCAATGAAAAATCTTGATTTATAAAATTTAAACCAAATTGTTCAAATATTTAAGCAATTTCAAATTTCCAATAGTAAGTTATTTTTAAAACACCATATAGCTATTTGTAATTTATAAAAATAAAAACGTATTCTTTATTAGCGGAGCCCTCAACGAGCAAAGCGAGTTTTATATTTATATATAGAGAGAGAGAGAGAGAGGGAGAGGAAATACAGGTAATAAGGAATACCATTTACTTTTTAAATAATATAAAAGCGTATTTTTCACATTTTGTCATTGAGTTCCATATTAAACTTATAGTTAATATGTTTTTAACTATTTTTTAGTGTTTAAAGCAAAATTAATAGCTTTGAATGTCCTGTAGGAGCACTTAAAAGAAACGTGGGACAAATAAGGGCAACATGGAATAGGGAGGGCAACATGGAATAGGGAGGGCAACATGGAATAGGGAGGGCGACATGGAATAGGGTGGGCGACATGGAATAGGGTGGGCGACATGGAATAGGGTGGGCGACATGGAATAGGGTGGGCAACATGGAATAGGGAGGGCAACATGGAATACTACACATTTTATATAAAAAATTAATTATATATTTACTAACACTAAAAAAGTTTCTTAAGAAAGTGTAAAAAAACATGCAAATATTATGTGTAAAACAATAAATTAGTAATAATAACGAATAATTGAAATAATACAGTATAATAAAAATAACTAATTAATAAATCAGTATTAATGATGAATTATTGAATACAATATATTAAAATATTTTATCAGGTTATATTGTTGTCTTAATAGATTTCTTAGGTGTTAGGAAAAATGTTTAAGCTTACATTGACAAAATAAATCAATTAATAAATACTTGCAAAATGTGTGGTTATTATGGAATAGTAATATTCCTTATTGCCTGACTCGCCATTTTGCAAAACAATATTTTTTGTTAGGTTACAATAAAATTATAGTAAAATTAAGGCCAGTTTCATAGTCAAATTTAGTACGCCTCAAGTGCGGCGCTACACTAAGTACATAACGACACCTACCTAAACCAGAATGGAATGGGCCAGTTTTCTATGCGAGAACGGCCCATTCCATTCGAGTTTAGGTAGGTGTCGTCTTGTACTTAGTGTAGCGCCGCACTTGGGGCGTACTAAACTTGACTATGAAACTGGCCCTTATACTTTAACTCAAAGATAAGCATGAGTGAGCATTAACCTAATGATTTGATTAGAATTAATAAGTGCAGTAGAGTAAAGAAATATAGCACGATAACACTAACCTGCAATCGTTTCTCACAAAACAATTAGTTGATCTGTCGAAATTATTTTCTGTAATAGTTGAAATAGTTAACGATATAATGTGACACTTAACATATGAGAAACAATGGCATTTCGTATTGCCCGACTATTCCATAATAACCGCTGAAAATATTCAAATTTTATAAAAATTAATGTTCAGTAATCTACTATACTATTTTTTTAGGAAAACCAACACGTATATTTATTTATTATATAAAAACATATCAGGTATAAATTTTGAACCAAATCGCCAGAGCATATTTTTATATACATATTAATAAAAACGCCTTCAGTAAACCACCTTTAAAAGAATTTAGCCCAAAAAAACAAGTACACAATTTAATTTGTAATGTAAGACCTCCCCATGTACAGTTTAATATAAATTGTTAGAGCCATTTTCAAAATATTTAATACTTTAGAAAATCACTTATCATAAAACTACCCTTAAACAGATTTTTACCTTAAAAAATAGTGTACATTGTTATTTGTGAGATCAACCACTCCACCACTATCATTTAAAAACAAAACCATTTGAGACATTTTTAAACAAGCCATAAAAAATAAAGTCATCAGTATACCACCCTTTAAACAAATGTTTACCACAAAGACCAGTATACAGTGTCATTTGTCATTGCAAACACTTCAAATACCCATTTTAAACCAAATAATCAGAGTAATTTTTAAAATATTTCAAATTTAAAAGAATCCATTTTCTTAAACCACCCTTAAACGAATTTTTACTCAAGAAAATTGCATACACTCTTATTTGTCATATCAAACATTCCCAAAATACCTATTTGTAATCAAATTGTGGAGTACTTTTTATAATATTTAAAGTTTTTGAAAATCATTCATCAGTTAACTACCCATAAATGATGTTTTACCCCCAAAACAAGTTTACAGTGTTATTTTTTTTATATTAAATACTCCCGAGGTATCCATTTGAAAACAAATCGGTAAGTACATTTGTAATATATTTCTAATTTTGAAAAATTGGTCACTACCCTTAGTTTGAGGGCTAGGGTCAAAACAAAAAAGGTTTCCTAGATATAGCCCTATATAATCTAAATGTCAAGTTTTAACAAAACCCATCCAACCATTTCGGTTCCGTGACAGGAACAGAGAAACAGAATTGTAAAATCCATATTTTTGAGTTCATGTTCACATGAAAAGTAAAGATTAATCCTAAACTGGATATTGATTTTTTTTCACTGTCACAATACCTTCTTATGATATGAGAAAGTAAAAAAATAGGTTATCTGTAAACTTCATATGAATAACTTTTTTATTCATAAGTTAATTCACACCAGTTATTTTTATAAGCGGTTTTTTTTGTACATCCTGAAAAAATATATTCAAAATTTGAGCTGTTTCGTCACTGCACCTGGTTTTTGATTTGATAAGAAGGGTTTTTTAGAAAACAAAATTTTTGTGGCCAAACTTGGTAGAGTTTTACTATTTTATTAGTTCTGTTTTGTATGTATTGCTACATCTGCAGACTTGACGTATGTGAACGTCAAAGTAAATATCGCAACTATTCTAGCTGACAAATAAAGCCTTTCTTATGAAATTTTGACTGCATGAAGCCCCTTTTAATGTTTTTTAATGCCAGTCACAGCTTTGGCCCAAACTGACTATGGAGATTTTTGAATATTATTTAAAAGTGTTTAGTGCCATTTACAGACTTTCATAATTTTCCTCAAACACGACTTGTCCTGTTCTCAACTTCCTTCATTGAATGTGTATTCACTAAAGCGGACAATAAAGCAGGTTATTAATTTTTATTTATACAGGAAATAATTTGGTGTTTACTGAAACATTAGGGTGTGCCTAGTCACACCATTTAGCTTCGCCTAAAAGTACTGACAAACATTTCTGAAAACCTCTTGTAAAACAACACTGCATAACTGACTATATTCCTTATACACAATACGTTTAATGAAAATAGATCCTGGTTACTAAAAAATGCTGTTAAGTTAAATAAAATAAATGGTACTGAACACCGCACGGATTTTCTCACTCTATTGTTTAAAAATGGAGATATTTACTCAAAACTCGTAATATATGTTAAACAAAATAATATAAACTAACACACCCAAGCATAAATTGCACTGTACTTACGTAAAACATTTTTTGAGTCCCGGTTTTAAATTTTATAATTTTAATTTTAAAGAATGTCCTCATTTGTATGTTTGGACCAATCAAATGATCGACTTTGGGTCCACAAGGGTCAACACTTCGTATTAAAATTTCGATTTCTGGTTAGAATTTTAAAATTTTATTAGTTGTTTCACATCTTCAGGTCGTCGCATTGCTATTCAATTCCTCATTTATAAATTATAACCAATAAAATAGGTATACATTGACTATCAAGTCCAAAACGGATATAGATAATTGTTGTACAAACATTTCTTCTAGGAGATTAAAGTATAAATAATAAACTTTTTGAGAAACTTACTTATATTTAATTACTATATGGCATTACATAATTATTGCGTTAAGACTTAAGTAGTATCTCTTTACAACTAAACTTCACAAAATTGTATATTAATATATTTGCCAATATCTCAGAAACTGTTGGTCTTATAAAAATATATTTTAAATAATTTTTTTTTAAAGTTTTAATAGTACTACAATTTTGCAATGATAAGCTATTATATATCTCAAATATTTGTGGAGATACGGAAATTTCCGCTTCTGTTAGGTACTCTAAAATTCATTTTTGTAGGAAAATATTAATATCCATTTTACTATAATCTTAATCAACGGCTAGATACTAATTTTAAACAAAATCGTTAGAGCCAATTTTAAGAAAGTCTGTTTATTCACCTTTTTTATTAATCTACTCTTAATTTTAGGGTTAAACAGACACACAGACAGACGGCATTGCAAAAATCACTTTTTAGGGTTCGGGGGATAGTGAGACGTCGAAATCCATCAACATTTCGGGTACGATTTTTTTTGTGGTCGCAATAATTTACCTTTAATTACCAAAAGTTAATATATATATATAATTGCGTATAGCTTGAAAGTTATTGGTTTTATAAAAATATATTTAAAATAAAAGATTCGTATTATAAATAGACCCACATATTTGCTATGATAAGTAATTTCATATCTCAAAGAGTTATGGAGATATGATAAATATTAAGAATTTACCCTTTTGAGCGGAACCCTTAAAGTCATTTTGACGAAATATTGAGAGTAGCCATTTTGTTGGGAATATTTATAAATGCTTAGAAATGAAATTTAATCAAAATCATTAGAGCCTTTTTTGAGGAAATTGACTTTTTCTCTTTTTACCCTTCAGTGAACTACCCTTAATTTTAGGGTTAGATATCCAATTCCAAAAACTCCTTGAGGCAACCCTATGAAAACCTTAAATACCAAGTTTTAGCCCGACCGGTATAATAGTTTAGGCACTAGTTGGAGGTACAGACAGATAGACTGACAGACGAAAATTCAAAAACCACTTTTTCGGATTCGGGGTGTTACGAAACGTTGACATTCATAAAAATCTCGAGTTTAATTTTTTTGACGATCCCAATACTTTCTCTACCTGTAAGATGGTGAGAAAATAAAAATAAACGTGATTGATCCAAAACTTTTAAAGTACATTCAATATATCTCAAAAATGTTAAGCATGTTCTACATAATACATCTTTAATAACTGGGTGATCCAAAAAAATTAAAGATGCTTATTCGCGCTTGTGACGTCATTATAACTTAATTTTCGACTAAGATCTTTTGTTTAAGATACCATTTTAAGTTATAATATCAATTTAAGACTAGTATTTTTTGATTGGACCCCCACCGATGGGCACGTGGGTTAAACGTAAAATAGTATAGTCTGGTCTGCCGATAGCATGATTGTCTGGGTTAGTCTTTCATCCTGGAGAACTGAGTTTTTTTTATGAATGGTTTTCCTAGCTCTCTATGTAAATGCAAACACATTTTCTAATAACAATACCCTCCTCATCCTTACCCTATTAATGTATTTAAATTTGCATAAATTGGATGTTTAGTAAACCGGATGGTAAAACAGCCCACGATTAGATCTGCGCTATTATGTCAATAAATGTATTTAGCCCGCTTCGGTGGCCGAATGGTCTAAGGCTTCACTCTCGTGTTAGAATAGACTGGTGATCACAAGGAGATCGGGATTCGAATTCCAGTCAAGTGTACTTAGTTTTTTTATGAAGTGGTTTTCTACTCTCCTTAAATGCATATGCAGGTACACTTACTCTAAATTTAACATTTCTTATCCTTAGATCATTAGCGTAGTTCGTGGCAACCTGCTACTGCTACATATGTGTTTAATCTGAACAGGTAGTAAGATGCGGTGCAAAGTGTATATATCTCATGTTATTATATTCCACCAAATATATTAATGTAAAAAGTGCCAAGTTTTACACCACAAAAATCCTTAAATTATTCAGAGTAGAAAAGGAGTGAGACTTAAGAGTGAACTCAACCTCATGATCTCATAAAAAAAAGTGATTGAGGAATTTAAAAAAAAGTTATTTAGTTATTGATATTCACAAAAATCACAAAATGTGTGAACTGTCACTAAGATATGTTAGAAATCTTGCCTTAGACTTGGACACGCAGGGACGTTGACATGGTTGATTTTTCGCCTTCGTACGACTGCTAGTATCGATTTATTCAATAAATGTTTAGTTTCTTCTCCATATAAACTTCTCTCTTCAACATTCTTCAAACTATTTACTCAACTGGTTACGTGTGCAATGAAATGAATTGCTTTATTTACTTCTTATATTTATTCAACAAATATATATTTTACCACTGTTTGGGTTCTTGTATTGAATAATGATGAGCTTATTTTTAGGCGAGACAGACAAAAAAAAAACTTTTGCCGAATACAACAGTGTAAATAAAATTTTGGTTAGTCATTACTGGAAAATATTGGATTTTAGATACTGAAACAAAATCATTTAACTACAGATTTAATTTTTTGGAAAATCAACCATTCAGGAAAATGTAATTCAAAAACATACTATCAGTTTGTATTCGTGATGGTTACTGTTATAGTCTCGTGTCTACTTTGACGCAAATAATCGCACGAAGAATGAGAAACGCTACCATTTATACCAGGGACGGTGAAATTTTTCCGACAAAGCTGCCAATTGTGAACTAGTTAGGTGTACCATTTCTTATTTACGTTTATTAATGAGTATTTATGTATGTCCTTCCCGAGGCTTCGTGTTCCTATTTTGAATTCCATTTCTGCATCCACTACTGGCCTGCTAGGCCTATAGTAGTTTCCCCGGAGCCCCGTCAGACGTCACTTCTCATGGTTCCTGCAGGGACTTCACAGCTACCGAAGCAGTCACGGGGCATCATAGTCCCCACTGTTCTTCACCCCCATAGGAACTCCCCTACTTCGTGCTGTTGCCCGTCTCCCTCGACGTGGATGAGGGGTCGGAATGTTGGAGGACAGGAACAGGAGATTAATATATTGGAGAGGAAGGAAGGTTAGAAGAGACATTTTTCAGAATTGTGAGAAGCCTGATTTGGAACAGGGATATGTCAGACAAGTGCAAGGGAGTAAACCACATTAACTATTACATATAATTATTGACTCTAGCTGCAGAAACGTGGGTAGTGAAGGAACAGGATGAAAACAGAATGCAGGCGAGTGAAATTAGATTTTTAAGAAGCAGGATTGGTGTAGCAAACTTTGACAGGATGATACATGAGAGAGTAAGAGGAATAGTAAGGGAAGAGACCGTGCAGGACAGGAAAGAGAAGGTACGATTAAGGTGGTATGGCCATGTGAGAAGAATGAAGAGAGAATAGTTGCCCAGAAGGTTGTTGGGTATGGAGGTGGGGGGTAAGAGACCGAGAGGAAGACCATGGGACAGATGAATGAAGGGAGTAAGGAGGAATGTGGAGGAGAGAGGAGAAGACTGGGTCAAGGTGGTGGGAGTATTGGAGGTGGGGGAGAGGCTGTATTCCAAACAGATCATCCAGTGGCTTGAAGCTATCCATGATGATGATGATGAATATTTAAATATCAAAACCTGTTAAATATCATTAACTGTAATGAATATCTCGAATAAAATTGTAAATATTTTTAAAATGCCTACATTTGAAAGAAGAGAAATTAATTAAAACTTCAAAGGGAATATTTTAGACAATATTAATCTCATTGGCTTAAGGTGAAAACATTGAAAGTAACATCTTCGGGAGGAAAAATACAATTTTATATATAAATGTAAAAAAACCAAAATTTACACAATATTTTTCATATTAGTTGGAAACATTGTGTTTTGATAGTCAACATATTTTTATTAGGGTCATAGATTGTTGTCTTCAATAGCACAAAAGGCAATTTATAACTGTTAATTTCACAAAGCTCATGGTGACATGAAATGTGAATGACTTGGCTGTTGAAATCATATTTACTTTAAAAAATTATACCACGTTGGGAAAATTTTTATTCAGAGTTTATTTTCTTTCATGTCCGCGTGCCACCTAAATCGTAGGAGGCACGCGTGCCGTAGATTTTCCATCTCAGATCTCTTTAGCTGTGAACTCTTGTTTTATGCTTTTTTTACTTATCGTAGGTCTAGGTATTAATACATAAACTATCTTATCGTTGTTATTTTGACAGATGTTGGTGGTTTTAAAATATGACACGACATTGTACATGAATGTCTGAAGTGTTAAACAAGCACTTTATTGTTAAATGTAATATCTTTTCTAC
>CABFOW010002283.1:82417-105380 GCA_902141385.1 Timema californicum | reverse complement strand
GCCCCCCCCCCCCCACCACTTCCACCGCTAGTCAAAAAACGTACCATGGACCATGCTCAACACGACCTAAAAATCCATCATTAATGGAATTTGGTCTTCCCCTTTTATAGTGATGAATTGATGACTAGAGTACTGGACATTGTGTTTGCTTTAGAGTTTAGCTAGTAAATCGAGGCACAGAAAGGGTATTTTAAAATATCCCTTAAATAAACAATTCCTTCTGGTTTGTGTGTGTGTGTGTTTTGCGTCCTAGTGACCATCCGGGCTACCTGCATATATTTACACTAATGTCTTAGGGATTAGTATGGGAGGATTTATAGAAAATGTACCCACGTTTGTTTGGAGAGAGAGTTGAAAACCTTTAAATAAAAACTACTCTCAGTAAAGCCAGCCGATATTTGAGCCTTGACCTTAATTTTATCAGCAAATCATGACAGACGAAGTTTACACCTTAGTCTGTAAGCCTCCAGATGTGGTTTGTATCGTATCGAGCCTGAGGAAAGATATGTTTTATAATTATTCAAGTCTATTTTGAGACTTCAGTCAGAAGGGGTGTGGCTCAACTAGTTGATAGCGTGCATGAACATCAGTTCAACTGACACAAACGCGGTCACTACGAAACGCGGTTGAAGGTTACAATAAATAATATGTCAGAACCACTTCTTTTTCATAAAAAAAACAACACCTGGACATCACATGACAAATCCAGGAGTTTGGGATATTTAAGAGCTGTTTAGTGAACAAATTTTATAATGTTGATTTCCCAACACTAATTTTGGATATTTATTTTTGCGCCGTGTCTTAGTGCCCGTCCGAGCTATACGAATTTAACTATACTAATGAGAAAAGTAAAATTTATAGTGGAAGAGTGGGATAACAATTAAGGAATACACCAAACGTGCGATTGGCTGGAATCCGAACCCCCAACCTCACCGTCCTGTAAAAGCAGACTAGACAATCTTGACGTTCACTACACGTTCCCACCGATGCAGGCAATTTAACTATAAAACATAATCTATAATTAAGGTGGGGATGTAAGGAAAGCAAGAAAAGGTAAATATTTTTTGAAGTTTTTATATCAAACCCTTTTTTTTGGTTAAAATAATGCTTCATTAGAAAATATATAGTTTAATTTTCTTCATTTGCTGACCTCAACAAATCTTTAATACCTGTTATGGGGGTTCTGGAATTTAATATCAATTTTTCTCTTCAGTTAAAAAGTTTGTCATCTAATGCCGTTATGCTCAAGGCAGATGTTCAACAACTGTTACTATTACCATGTGAAGGAAATTAATGTCTTATGTTTTTACTGAAGCAATATTTTATTTATTTTAGCCAAAAAAATTGTTATTATAAAAACTGTATAAAACCACTGGGCTTTTCTCGTGTCCCCTTCTACCCCACCTTAACATTTTAGTTGTATATACTCCGAATGGGTAACGATAAACGGTGAAAAAGAAGAATTCATTATTATTTATATAAAATTATACCCTAGCCTATGATTGAACCTGGGACAATTACGGGCTTTACTATCCAACTTCCTCACATCTTGTTTGCTATTTATGTGGCAGTGCTAAATTCTTATGTTGTTGAAGGTTTGTGGTTAATGATTACATCGTAATCTGACACTACCCACAAATCTGGATGATAAAATATTCTCGTTTAAAACTAAAGGTCACTAGTTCGAGACTGTTGCTCAGTTTCCCATATTAACGTGCAATTACAGTATGTATATATAAGCGCTGATAGTGGCAAATAGATTTCTGGGGCGTAACTACTACAGTGTACTGGGCTGTACATACTATACGATTAGTGAATTTACTTTACATAGTCAATGATAAGAAAACAAGCAGGTTTTGGCAAACATACAGCATTCATGACATGAAACGTCAGGATTTAATTCTCAATGATTGCGCTCAGAGTGTTTTTTATTACAATTTATTTTTATTCTTACCTGGTAATTGTTATTATTATTAGACTGTCATTAATCCTCTTCAGCTTATTAAATTCGCTTATATGTTTTAAGTAGACGATAGAGTTGGTCTGGATATGAATGTAAGCTTAGTAATCATAAAAGTGATATTAGAATCGTGGTTTTAATGTGGGTAAATAAAAATCGCATTGGTAGGTATTGGGGGAGATACACACGTTTTTTAAATGCTGGTCGGCCTGTGATGGTGAGTTTGGGTTTCGAGTCCTGGCCGCGTATACTGATATATATTTTCTTAAATTGTTTCCCACTTTCTTGTTGCACAAATGCGTGTTTTCTAGATTATACCTAATTAATATGTTCTGCCTTAGTGTAAATATTTAGATATACTAAACAATCAATAAAATACACGGAAATATATATTTAAAAAACACAACTAAAAACTCTTCCAAACTTTTGTATGAAACGTAGCAGCAATGCTACACTGCTTTCAAAACTTTATATTAAATGGTGCGGTACAGGATGTAGCTTTGACATTTCTCGAGATATTTATAACCTCTATATTCTTCGTTCACTATCTTGTACAGTGAGGTTCATTAGCGAGTCAAGTCGGCATGAAATTAGGTCCACTTTGTTGGTAAGTTGTGCCGCAGCTCGTGTTGTGTTGGTGAGAGCCGCAGTGCGCGCACAGAGAAGTAGGTCATCCTATAAAGGTCTTTTTTGCCAACTTTGGGTCTTACTGTCCCTAGACACATTTCACTTGTGTCAATCTAGGAATACTTGAGTAACGTTACACACCCCAATGTTCACAGACGTCGCTTACCTCAATACTTCTATAGTGTAAAATTGAATGATAACTTTATAATAATAATAATAATAATTATTATTATTATTATTATCGGGTCATGTAAACTATATTTATGTAAGTAATTGCGAGTACTTTTTTACATGGGAGCGTTTTTCTTTTTTTTTTAAATAGAGATGTTCAGAATGATTTTGATTGTTGGTTTTTCATTGAACCTCTATATCGACTCTAGTTACCACTTATATTGTAATTAATTTATATGAGTATAGCCCGAACGTCATTAAGTAAATGTGAGAAGTGTAGCTTTTCAATTAAAATCAAAGTCAAATCGTATATATGAAATATTCTTGAAACAGAATCGAAGTTTAAATAGTATTTGGAAATAGTTTTATGCTTGAAAAAAGATTATATTTTGGTTATTAATATAAATTTATGAACTAAAACTACCTGGAAAATGTTTTATTGCACAGTTGTTTATAATATTTGGTTTAGTCATGGTAAATCTTGCTATTACCACAGTTACTTACAATTTAATTACTTCAGATTTTTTCTATAGGAATAATCTAATGTCTTGTACTCTACATAACGGGTCATAATGGCAAATATTGACTATTATTGATACCGGGTCATAATCGTTGAAGTTGGATCGCTCTTTGATGAATATCCGGAGGAGGGAGATGTGAGACCGAAAGAGATAGGCTGGATATAAAAATTGCATATAATAATGAAAACGTGATAGTGGAACGAGTAACACAGGAGGAGGTTAAAAGGCTAATAGCAGGAATGAGAAGAAAGAAGGCACGTGGACTTGATGGAATCAGGGTAGAAGTGATTCAGGAAATCAATGAACAGATAGCACCCTTTATAGCCCAAATCATAAATAAGTGCTTGGCTCAGGGCCGAATCGCAAATGTGTGAAAGCGGAGTTAAATGATAATTCTAAATAAAGGGAAGGACAGAAACTCGCAACCCCGAAAGTCGTACAGACCCATATGTTTGATGAATGTATGTGCAAAACTGCAGGATAAAATGCTATGTAAGATACTGCAAAAACATATAGAGGAGGTGGGAATACACCCTCAACAGTACGGCTTTAGGAAGGGCAGGTATACAGAGTATGCGATCTGCGCTGCTATTAGCCTGGTAGAAAACTCTAAGGCAAAATATCTT
The DNA here is from genome assembly GCA_902141385.1 of Timema californicum. Lineage (NCBI taxonomy): Eukaryota > Metazoa > Arthropoda > Insecta > Phasmatodea > Timematidae > Timema > Timema californicum. The sequence goes on along the minus strand of CABFOW010002283.1, from coordinate 101,475 downwards.
ATAGGAATATTTGTGAATATCTCAGGTGTATCTGATAACCTTTGGTGGGCAGCCTTATTCAAGAGATTAAGAGAACTAAATTGCCCAGGGAGTCTCTATGGAAACCTTAAGGAATACTGTAGGGATAGGTATGAAAACTTGAGATGACCAGCAAAGCAAACAGCTTAATCAAAGGATGCCCACAAGGATCGGTCAGTGGTCCGATATTTTAGGACGCTGGTCTTGAGCCTGGGTTGCTGGAGATTGAATCACTCCCTGAAGGGGTGAGGGGGATTGCTTTTGCTGGCGGCTTACTGATAGTGGTGGAGGTTAGTTCGAGGAGGAACCTGGAAGAAAAAAGTAATAAGGAGCGGCTTGGATAGTTGGTGCAGGAAAGTAAGACTCAGCATGGCGCCGGCGAAGACAACCTAAATGCTGCTGAGGGGAGTGTTTAAGAGATATCCTAAAATTAAAATAGCAGAACAAACTATTAGAAGGAGCAAAATAGTTAGATACCTGACGAGAAGCGTAGCTTTCTAGCTAACATAGACAACGTATGCGGGAGAGCCTTGCGGGATATGAATGGGATAGTCAGTATAGGGCAGCGTAAGTTCAATCTGTCCTTAAAACTGATTAGACTATACCATTAGGTGTTGCTGGAGTCCATAGTGGGATATGAAGCAGGAGTGTGGGCTCAACAACTGAGAGGGAACAAAGCTAAAAGGAAATTAAGAGGCCTTCAGAGAAAAATTCTCATGATACTTTCTGGGGCCTACAAAACTGTACCAACAAACGCGTTGTGTGTCACCTTAGGTGTCTGGCCCCTAAACTTATAGGTACGAAAGAGGGCCGCTGGAGAGTGGCTGAAGAAAGGGAAGCTAGACAAAGTAATATAATTAACAATCAACGGTGTAAGTACCAAGGATTATATAAGAGAGGCCTTCCTGGGGGAGAGGCAAGCAGACTGGGAAGAGAGTACCACAGGCAGAAGAACATTACAGTTATTTCCGAACGTACAATAAAGACCGAGAATGAAGCATCTTCAACCTTCCCAGAGACTTTTCCCCCATATCACAGGGCATGGCCCATATCTAGCGTCTTTCTTTAGCACGAACTTGAGGAAAACCAGTCTTTGCTTTTGCTGAGGAGAGGCGATACCAGAACACGTAACCTTGTAATGTATATTTACGGAAAGAGAAAGAGCGGAGCTACTAATACCTACACAGGCCAATGCCATATACCATATATTGAGGGATGTGGAATTGTGGAGCTACCTTGACGAGATAGTGGACAGGGTATCGAAAGCAGAAAATAACAGTCGTATGGACGAACTAAAAGAAAGATGAAGACAAAGACAGAACATAGACTTGAGACGAAACATACAGGAAGAAACAACTGAGGAAGAAGTGACGAGTGAAGACGATGGTGACGGAGAAGGAGAAGCAACATCATACTTAGACGAGGCATTACCAAACTGGTGAAACAAAACACAAAAAGTGTAATAAAAGGGAGGGTGGACAAGATTTTGAAGGACTCTGGATGCATCTAGAACTCTAGCCAAGGAAACGGATCTCAGGGATACCAGTGATGAATATCGCTGATGAACCGGGAACTCCTGGAATACCGGCTAGAGGATAAGGAAGGTTAAGTGGATACAGATAATACGTTGGAAGTTGTTCCTTACTCGAAGAGCCCCGCCCGCTTGGGAACAAGCGTGATGCTGGGCTGGAGCTATCGAGCACTCCAGGGATGTCGACTGGCCACGGTAGGAAGTGACCAGAGAAGAAAAAGAAAATGGGACTTTCTCCAATGAAAATATGTAAACTAATTGTGTAGATGACGGCACTAGGTATAAGTTAAGTTAGATTTAAGTCCAAAGCAGGCACATAGAGCGGAAAAAATGTATATGGCCAAAATAACTCCAATAGGGAAAGAGGGACAAGTATAGTTATAAATTATCATAAATTTTATAATGGTATTGATATAGAGTAGACAGAGCTGCTAACAGGCACAGGTCGAGGTAAATTGGTAATGATCAATAACAGGACAAGTAGTTTTAGTAGTAGTAGTAGTAGTAGTAGTAGTAGTAGTAGTAGTAGTGTATGTTTATATTCCAGAAAGTTTATGTGTAAAGTTCTTAGATTAGTTATAAAGAAGGCATATTGTAATATGAACAGAGCAGAAAAAGTCCTGATTTATAGTAAAATAAGATGTCAGGACAAATGTATAAAGAAATTGAAAATTAAAAAATTAGGAAAATTAAAATACTAGTAGTACCAAGAGTCAATATGGGGGTTCAATGGAAAACAAACAAACAAAATATATATGAAAATATATCTTTTTTAATTAATACCCTGCAAGGTTGAAGGAAGGGCTTGGACTTACCTATATAAAAATGATAACATGACCCGATTAGATAAAAACTTAAGAAAATGCAATTGTGGTTCTGTCACTTCAATTAACAAAATGGTCAGTGACACATAAGAAAATACCAAAATATCTCTAAAAACATCGATTTTTCATATAAAATTCCCCCAGGTAAATGGAAGAGCTCAGAATTATCATCTTGTAGAGTCCTCACAAGACACGACCAGATAAATATATTGTTGTTCTTGGCTCTCCTATGTTCAACATATATTTGAATTTCAAATAATATTTGTATGTATATTTTAAAACCTGTGTGGAGAATATATTTTTAATTTAGCCTTCTCTGGGAATTTTGTTGTATATAAGTGTCAGATATAACTATATATTGCTATAAATATTTTGTTCGACAGTACAAGTCTATGAAGAACGCGTTAAATCTTAGTGGTACTAAGAGTCGATATGGAGGTTCATTGAAAAATAAACAATCAAAATAACCCTAAAAATATCTAGTTTTTGAAGTGAAATTCTCCCAGGTAAAAGGAAGGGATCAGAAATACTTACATAAAAATAGTTCACATGATCCAATCAGATAAAAAATAGTTTTTAAAAGTTGACATTTGCACTTCAACTTTAAAAAAAAATTGGCAAATACATCTAACAAACAATCAAAATAACTCTAAAAATATTAAGTTTTCTTATAAAATCTCCCTAGGTAAAAGAAAGTGCTCAGAATGACCTACTTTGAGATAATTCACATGACACGATCGGATAAAAAATATTACTGTCTTTGGCTCTTCTATGGTCAACATATATAATACAACTTATATAATATATATATATTATAGTGAATATACCTACTTGTTTATGGTAACAACAGTTGCTTTGTTTCAAGCAGTCAAAACACTTATACCTTTAAAAGCATGTAACTGATTTAGAGCACAACATCTTGAGAAAATCAAAGTAATCTACTCAGTAAATATCGACAAATTAATATCCTTAAATTCTTCTAAAATATCAAATGGCTGTTGCACAAGTTGTAAAACAGTTATACCCTAGGCAGTATGCTATTTCGATTATTATTAAAGGAAGAACAAATGTATTCATTTAATAATGTTATCTTAGAATCGTAATAATTATCTAGAATTTTATTATTTTAAAGAATAATGTTATAGACTATTATTAGTAGAATATTAATGATTTTGTTTTCCTTTTTCCATGATATACTTCTTGGCACTTTAGCCATTGATATATTATCTAAATTCATAAGTAATATCAATAATTAATAATTATTTACATTCATTACTTTTTCCAGCCTGTGGCCTGGATGAGTTTTTTTTATTCAAGCCATATATTTTTCACTGCCGGTTTGTTAAGCTTGTTGCCTTATAATCTAACTTAAGACCAGGACAGTTACAACATACAGACAGTCCCCAGCCATTAATTCATCACCGTGAAAGGTTAAACCCACATTTCACCAATGATACATTTTTTGGCCATGCCGGGAATAAAATCCAGGACTCTTAGATCAGTAAATGTATACGCTACCGATTGAGATAAGGTGTTGGATCATAAGTCTTAATATTAAAATTAATCATATCAAATAAGAAGTTTTCCAAATTATTTAAAAAAGCTTACCTACTACTTTGATATTTTACGATCTTCTTCAACACATGTTTATTCCCCCTCTCTTTCGTATAAAGGTTTATCTTTTCACGCAAACCTTCTTTTTGTAAATATAATTTATCTATCCATATAGAAAAGATCTTTTAATTTTTTTCTCTCCCCTTAACACGTTTTTGCCACATTTACATGCATACACAAATTCTGACAGGAGCTATGGGGAAAAAAACCTTGGGGGTGCTTGAAAATGTTCCGTCCAATTTGGTGGCTAACACGTTCTAAGTATTACCATTTCTATGAGTCTTCGTTGTACCTCCGTTAAGTTGGTAGCCATAGCGGTAGTAAAACCTTCAACAGTGGAGTCGTTTTAACACGGACCTGGAAAAGGTTTTCCTTGCAAATGAAGTCGATACAAGCCAACATACTGTGAAGTGCAGCTAAATGCGGGGAGATTCTTCAGGGGCTTGGTATAAGAACCACACGAGCTCCTTTAATTTGTGAGAGTTTAAATTTTTTTAAATATACATAGTGGCCTTAGTGGGCTATTTTGTAATGTTATTTTAGTACATGCCATAGTCTAACTTTCTTAGGAAGGACCATTATCTGGCAACCAGAAAAGTTACTAGAGTTACTTTCACATATCCATACGTCAAGTCTTGTGATATGAATCTGTCACTTTTAATATATTATATCAATACCTAAAAAAAACCCATTTTTTTTATCAAAGTAAAATGTTATCAATTTTGGCTACATGAAATATGTTTGTATTTTCCAAAAGGCCCTAGCTATTTCAATTGGACTGTACACACAAGTTTATTGGTGGGTTTATTTTTTAAATATATTGATTTTTCAGACATTTTGCCTGGAATAATATTTAAAGTTAATTCCGAGTTTTCATCTTAAACGAGAATTGAAACAAAGTTTATCACCGGATGTATGTAGTCATTAAAACCCGCACTATCTTGACTATCTTGTAAATACCCGAGTCCTTTATGAATTAATCAAAGGAGAAGAGAAGGGGGGTTTCAAGTAAGTGAAGGAAGGGTTGACTAGAGTAAATTAATTCGTCGTTAGCTAACATTTCCACTAAAGTATACTATCAATATATTGCAAATAATTGGAAGATAATGCGCGTTAAATTCTGTTGATACTATCTATTATGTGTATTAAATTAAATTAAATGTATCTAATAAAGGAATATTTTACTCTTTTCGTACAAAAAAGGTTGTTTTTTTAATAAAAAGTTATAACCACATATATACTCACCGAAGCTTACCTATTCCCGTAAGGGAACGGCGTGGTTAGGTATATATGTTTTTATAATTTTTCATTTCAAAAAAACCTTTTTGACCAAAAAAATTGCTTCATTATCTACATTTGATTAATTTTCTACCCATGATTAGATAATATCAACAATATTTTTAATTTGTCATGAGCATCACGTAATATTAACAGGAACATTTTCTTCATTTAAAAAGATTATGGTCAAATGGATCTGATAAACAATGTAAAATGTAATATAATATAACTGAAGCAATATTTTATCTATTTTCTCACAATAAAAAAACATTATTAAAAATATAGAACTTCATTCGCATTACCGACATCCCAACCTAACCTCAAACTAAACATGTTAGAAACGCAACCATATTCGTCTAGAAGGATGATGGAGACCCTCATTGTTGCAGCCTATCGGTATTGAGACCTATCCTCCTGAAAAGGTAGGCACATTATCCGTGTAGCCAACCTTGTCAGAGTGAATGTGTTATATAAATTCTCGTATATCACTGTTAGGAAGGCCCGGACGGATTTATTACAAAGGATATTTTGTTTGATCCTATCTAATACTGCGCCAAATATAATTAATCAATCCAGTTTGTGTTTTGTTTGGGTATTTCCAGATAGTAAGTACATTCCTGGAGGCATGGCTGTTTGTTTATGTTAAACAAGTTGTCACAACCCATTGTAAACTCTTCCAGTTATTGTGTTGAAATGAACATATGTTCAGGAGCTCACAAGATAGCCCTTTCTGAAATAGCAACCACTCCTGTGCGAATAAAGAGGCAACAACTGGCGTTGATATCTCTGGTTAGAAAACCTTTGTTCTAATGTATGTTTTATCAAATGTTAAGTATATATAAATAATATAATGCAGAGAAACTAAATTGCCACGTTTGAATATTCGTACCAAGAAAGAGTGTTTTAGTTTTACAATACATACACATTTTATGAGAGCTGAAAGATATGATTTGATTGTTTTATAGATTTTTCAAAGTAGCGTGTTTTATTATCAAACTTGACTTGTTTTCTTTTATTTGAGTTTTTCTTTAATTTGGGGGTTTTCTCTAAATAAATGTTCATCAATCCGATGTTTGGTTCTATTTGTACTTTCCTACAAAAATTGATAGATTAAATTTACAACAATATTATCACATCGGTAGACACGTTAATTATATTTCGTTGACCTCTGTGGTCTTGGAGCAAATTTCTCGCCTCATGACCCCAATGTTCGTGGGCTCAACCCGGCTGAGGTCGACGGATTTTTCTTGAGCGATAAAAATCGGTAGTACAACCTCCTTTGGGGGGNAGCCGTCGGTCCCATGTCGATTGTAGTATGTAAAAGATCCCTGGAAGGTATGTGAAAATAGCTTTTCTTGCCAAATTGGTAGTCCCTTTCGGTCTCATTCATAGAAATGTTCGTGTGTTGAAATAATGAGTCTGTTCAGAAAGTGCATATTAAACACCTTAAATAAATAAATGATTAAATTTAAGGCATATCTCATCTAGTCTTGTTTGCTGGTTACGAGGAGTTCAGAGTTATAATCCCGACTAAGTGTACTGGGAGTGTTTTTTACTATTATTAATGCAACCATGTTCATCCATTTCTTTCACTACTAAAGCTAAGTTAGTACGTTCACTGTTCCATAAATATTAATCAAGTTAGGTATGGATATGTCGAACTAGGAATGAGATCAATGCAGTACAGTATTAATGTCAGTATAGTTTTCATATATATATATATAATACATATATTATATATATAATACATATTATATATATAATACATATATTATATATATATAAAATATATTATAATATTATTATATATTATATATATATATGAAAACTATACCGATATTAATACTGTACTGCATTGATCTCATTCCTAGTTCGACATATCCATACCTAACTTGATATATATATTGACACACTGTGGGTGGGGATACATGATTATGATAATCTCCTAATCCTTGTAGCTTCACGTTTTTGTGTAATCATATTCGGTCAATTAATGTGTCATTTGGTTCTAAATTTACATTTACTTGTAGACAGAAAATTAACTGTTTCATCATGAATTTATTTGTACAAATCATTCAACAGATTTAGTAAAATTAAACTACTTAACTCAAAATAAAGAATTAAATTGTGTTTTCGTGATTAACTTTACTAAACACAATATAATACCAGTTTGAGTAAATCTTTTTAAAAATATGTTTGAGCTATTTTTTACAAAAACATAACAATATTTTTATGTTTAACAGTTTTGACTCAGAAAAGCTTAAACTACCCAACTATACTCAAATAGAAAATTACCGTATCCACTCTTGTATGAGACTCCTTTTTCTTCACCGATTCTTAACTCTGGTAAATTAAGAAATACCTTAGATGCGAATATCTAAAAAAAATTAGTAAGGAATCAAAGCATCAAATAATAAAGAAACATATAAAATACTTTAAAATATAATACACTACATTTATTATATCATTGTAGTACGTACGTACTGTATGTATGTATGTATGTATGTATGTATGTATGTATGTATGTATGTATGTATGTATGTATGTATGTATGTATGTATGTACCTTGTTTTCTAGCAACTTAAAAAAAAGGCTTCGTGTAAGGTAAGAGACCACGTTTCACACCCATAGAGACCAGGCAAAACCCCTTCGGTGGCTTCATGGTTTAAGGTATCACTCTAGCAATAGACTATGATGACGGTGATGGGGAGATCGTGGTTTGATCCCGGTCGGATATATTGAGGATGGTTTTCCCTGAATGCTTTTCAACTATTTCTCCATGAAAATGTGGTTACACTTCCTATAAATTCAACCATCCTAATCCCTAACCCATTAGTATAGCTAGTTATTAGGAGTATGAACTGAACGGGTAATAAAACGCGGTGCAAAAGCCAATGATAAAATTGTTGTTTTGTATATTCTAAGTTCTACATTTCTTAAACAAGCGAGTAGTCAACAACTTACTGACCGAGTAATAGCATGCATTTTCCGACTGTATTACTTTCCTAATTTCCAATATAATATCGTTATTGTCGGCTAAAATTCTTCTTCTTAGATATTTAAATTCATCAAACATATCAAATGATATGTTGTTTGAAGTAATTTCTAAATTATTGCCCTCAATGTGTTATCAGTTTGATCATAATAATATATTAAATAATAAGTTTTAAATGGGAAATAATTTTGTGTACGTATAAACACATATCCCGCACCATAGGTTTGATAACACTGCCCTCTAATACCTTTTAAGATGTCCGGAAAAATGGTAAATTCTTATGTAAAATCAGAGAATTGCAGGAAATTTCGTGATAAGAAATTAGTGGCTGCCCTGCTAGAATTGTATGAATATATATAAAGAAACTGTGACAATGATACAAAGCATTTTCCTGTAATTTTGGAGAAGAAAATTACTATTTCTATATATTTAAGTGATTGGACTTATTCTTAATCCATACAATACTATGCAGACTGTGAGTTTAGAATATATTTGGTGTTGACATGCCTTTGAGCCCTTCTTCGACTCATACAAATGTAACTCTTTGTGTGAATCTATACAAGTCTGTTTCATTGTTAACATCTCCAAATGGAGGCAGGATCATTGAATGAAAATGTATTTTATAAATCTCGCTTAGCGTGAATCATGAAACTTTCGAAAACTCCTGCGAGGGATTTAACGCAAGTAAGGGAAGTGTCGCGATTAGAAAGAAACTTTGCAAACTTGAGTTATTTTGAACATTAGTTGTTGGGAAGAGACATCTAGGCCCCCAAAAGGTCTCCTATTTCTATCTTTCACATTTCATTTCATTTCATTCTTTGCTGTATTCCCTCCAACTCTTGATTCACGCCAAGTCCTTTCCAACATATTCTCCCTCTATCCTTATCTGTTTTCCTTGTTTTTATTTGCATCGCCTGTTCTCCCTCCTCCAAGTTCAACTTATCCTTTATGTTCGTTGCTTTCTCCGTTTTGGTTTATTGAGGTTTCTAGAGAAATGAAAGCTATTTCATGGGGCAACTCTTAGACTAGAGGTAGTCGGGCCAGACGAGGAACAAAGCTCAATTTTCAGAACTTTTCTGTTTTGTTGAACTTTCTCGGCAGGTTTGACATTGTTGTCGTCACAGTTCTATTTGGCCATTGCAGAGTAAACAAGGAAAGTAAAATATTATTTTAATGTAAGTCTGTTTGTTACAAGAGTCGGTGTGTGTATATTGTAGATTGAATGCTTTTTTTTATCAAAGTTTGTATTGTGTACAAAGAAAGCGAGTGGAACGCATACAATTGTTACTAAAGAAAACATGGGAAAATTACTTACGTTTGATAGATTTTACTAAAATGTGGTCTATTGGGGGTCGTAATTAAAATCCCACATTACTGGTAGAGTTTTATAAGGCGTCAGACTCTTATTTTACTTGCTCATAATTGACAGGGAGTTTGGGGTTTGAAAACCGGCTGGTTACACTTAGAGTGACTTTCAAAATGTAACTTTCTCATAGGTATTTTTTTCTCTCCTCAATTTCTGTAATGATACTGAATTCATTCAAAGTTACTCTTAAAATCCCTTCTTACCATTTATAATAAATTAATATACCTCTTTTTCTAAATGCAATAAGAATAATTTGAAGGTGTTCATTTTAAATGAAATGTATTCTAGAAATAAACAAAATGTTTCCTTATTTTTTCTTACGTTTATAATTTATTTACTGGGAATTAGCAGATGATCTCACTTATATCTTAAGTTATCACAATTAGCCAGACAAGGGACAGTAATCTATCACATATAAAAAATGAATACAAATGACTAAATTAAGAGTTTATACCTCAACATTTTAGAAAACCTTCTAAAGTTTTAAATCTTGTATAAGGAGTGGATCAAAATAAGTTAGGACTTAGATGTTATTATTTAAAGTATTCAAGAAATTATGTTTTTAAAAATTAAGTTTTTATAAATATGAATAATAAAAGGAGTAGTATGATACTGAAAGAACCTTATATATATATATATATATATATATATATAGTCTTGAAATATAAATTTCTGGTAAGGCACTACTACAAGGTTGTAGAGGGTTGCGTTGGAAGGTGATAGTTTATTTTCTAAAGTAGATATATGTGAAATAATGTTATATAAAGCAGAATCCAAGAGTTTATTTGTTATTGGCCTGTAATTTTGTAGTTTGTATATATATATATAGTTTTCACTTGTAAAGTGAATGTTTAATTTATTCATGTGCATTCATTACGAGTTTTTGTTAAGTGAAATTGTGTCATTTTTTTGTTTATTTTTAAGTAAATTTTAGGTCATTTGATGGGTCAATTTTTTCATCTTTATAGGTCATCAAAGTTTGGATCCTGTTTATAATTCTTTGTTCACTTTTCTTTGCTAATTGTATATTATACTTTACCATGGGTTTTTTCGTAAAAAGAAAAATAACATAAATAAGACCATTTTAATGGCCATTGTTTGTGATATTAATAGTTTGTGATATTAATAGTTTGCTGATTTAAAACATAAATATTTCACTATTTGTATAAAACACCTAAGATGTTTTAAAGAATAAACCATAACGTCATGCATATTTAAAAAAAATCATGTCTAACAACTTTTATTATATTGATGCTCAAGATTTCTATTTGAATAATTTACCTATACCTTTGTGCTCTCCTTGTGAAAAATAAATTAACCCACACATTGAGGTATGTATAAAAAAAGCACATAAGATAAACAAAAACAATCTTGGTAATCCGGGAAAGCGTCATTTTCTCTCGTAGCAAGTAAAAGCTCGCCATGTTTTAGGGAAGGAATTTACTACCCCATGTCAACGGAGGGGTTCACGGAAAGGTTGCAATGGTAAGTGGGAGGGCAGGGCGATGAGGGTAGTAGTAATGGTAGTAGTATAAAAAAATTGGCGGGGTGTAGGGGGCTAATCCCCCTTCATTATAGGGGCATTGCCCCAGCTATCGTACTAATTGCATTACACAGTAGGATCCCCTGCGCTTTCAGGCTCCCCCCTCCCCCTTACTCTCTCTCTCTATCTTTTTGCTTCAGCACTAGCGCTCCGCGCGGCGGGGAGGGGTAACCAAATGTGACAGTGGCTCTCTAGGAGGGCTGGCTCCAGTATTTGGCTAAGAGGCTCCGGCTATCCTTCTCTAGTGGTTATATCTCCGTGGGATACTGCCTGCTAGCCACGTAACGGTACTGTGCGCTGGAAAAGGTTTGGCATCTTTCTGAGGATTCAAATCTGAATAAAGGGCTTTCATTAACAGTGAATATATAGTCAAGAATAAACATGTTTCCATGAAATCTTTAGTTTTATAATTGCTTTGAAATTAAAATATAAATATAGCTCACCGTAAATAAGAAAATTACTTAAAAACAACCAACGTCTGGTTCAATCCCGGGCGGAACCTAAAAATACTAAAATAATGGCTCTTGTTAACACCTTAGATTGTAATAAATCTTATTTTAAAAAATAACGCTTACTAAAGATCTTCAAACAACGAGAATTATTTTTAGAAACTAATAATTACTAACACTATTACAGTGAGCATCAAATTACTCTTACTTTACCTGTTTTTACACCAAGGAGGCACTGAGTATTTAACCACACCGGGATTCGAAACAAAATTTCTAAAGTATATTGCATTAATTTTAGAACTATGAATTAACGATCCTGCCTACGTCAGAAGGATCAATTTAAAAATACGGTTATCCTCTTAGGTGGCCGCGTGGTCAAACTCGTTAATCTTTAAATAGACTTGACTACCGATGACACAGATATTCGAATCTCGGTCGGGTGTACTGAGGGTGTTTTATGCTAAATATTTTTTCCACTCTCCCTCCATGCAAATGCGGTTACACTTCATTTAAATATAAATTTCTCAATCTCTTAAACCATTAGCGTGACTAGTACATAAGCGTATAACTAGAACGGGTAGTAAGACACGGTGCTAAATAAATAGAATAATAAATAAAGATACGGTTACTGACAACTAATTCTAAAAGGTCTGGAAAGACAAGGGTAGTTCAGAAAGACTATACAAGTATTTGCCTGGATAGAGGATGTAAACCAACACTGTACGGATACAACCCACCAGCATCTGGACCGGATAGGCTCATAGCATTCAAACCTCTACCCCTGGTTCCATAGCCAAGAACGTTGGTCCTGAGCCAAAGCTCCCGGCACAACTAAGGCTACTACAAGCTTTGAGAATAGGGCAAGACGTTTTATAAATATTTCTGCTTCAGGTTACATTTTTTTAGTACTTTTTTTAAAGTATACCTAACTAAATTATTTAAAGAAGCTTAAAAAAACGTGAAAAATCAGACATGATAATTTTCAAGGGTTCACACAGACTATTATTGCATTAACTAAAGTAACCAAGACCCAAAATGACCACTAATGTAACCAAGTACCACAATATTCACTAACGTCTAAAGTAATCAAAGCTATAAAATGTATCTGTCAAGAATCGAGCCGGAGTCCTCATAAGTTGATGTCCATATCCAGTGCTTCGTTGTCTAATATATCGTCGAGGATTTTCAGGCACAACTTATTCCCTCTTGTTGAAATTGTCTGTAAATATAAACAAATATATATATATAAGATACGGGCTTTAAAAATACTTAAATGCCAATTTTAATTATATTTTAGTTTAGGTAGAAATTTACAGCAGGTTTTCCAGTTCCTCCCCTCCCCCCTTTCCTCACTCTCTCTCTTTTAAAACTTTTCGTAGAAACAGCTGGGTTCACTAATCCTTGCTATTGAATTAACTAAGTTGGAGGTATGGAAATTTCTATCTCATCTAATTATATAATCCACTCACAAAATTAGGCCATGGTGAATTCTCGTATAATACCTATATATGTTAATTAGTTGTACATTTTTTGCCACCACTACAACTTTTTAAACCAGTTGATATAGCCCAAGTTAACCGAGTCAAAAATAAAGATGTCATCCTATAAAGGTTTTTACAGATTAAAAGATTACAAAAAAAGTCACATCTAAAAACTGAAGACGAGGGCTGCTAAAACACAATAACATATTTTACTGCTTAGTACACTATAATTGGGGGACTACTCAGTATTTATAAAACCTAAATAATTTAATTTAATAAACTACAATTAGGAGAGTGACTTTTAAGGAATTCTCAGATACATAAATTACATTATAGAATCAATATTACTCTACTTTCTTTATTTTTTACTTTCTCGTCTAAAGAGAAAGTATTGTAATCTGACAATTTTTATCTTGATATTATGATGAATCTGTACTTGTTATGTGCCACCGAATCCAAAAAAATGTATTTTACATTTCTGTCTGTCCCCAGTCTGTGTGTGTATCTGTAATTCTGTATAAATGCCTGCCTTTCTGGACACAGATCCAAAAAGGTTTGATGGATTTTGTTCAAACTTGAAATTTAGATGTTATATATTATATATGTATATGTTATACTTCAGGAATTTTTTTTTTAATTTGAAATCTAGGCCTTAATTTAAAGGTTATTTTTCAACTGAGTTATTTTCTTGAAATACAAATTTTTTGAATATTGTTTATATGACTTTATTTTAAATGTATATCTATGAAGTGTTTGACCTGCCAAATAATATTATATACTTAGTTTTGTGTAAAAATTCGTATAACGATAGTTTACTAATGTATTATTTACCTTATTCTAGAAAAATCAAAATATTTCGAAAATGGCTCCAATGATTTTGTGTAAAGCTATATCTGGAGATTATTTGACATAAATAAATAAAACTCTATACTTGTTTTTTGGGACTCAAATTTCTGGGAATAGTTCATTGTTGACTGACTTTTTTTAGTTTTTAAAATATTTTAAAAATAGTTCTAATGAATTGGTCAAAAATGGGGGGAACCTATCTGGTAAGTTTTTTTAAATATAAATAATTTGTATATTTAAAAATTTCATTTTATGATGGTTTATTGATGAATAATTTTTGAAAATTTTAAAACTTAAGGAACTAGCCTTAACGGTTTTGTTCAAAATTGGCATTAGGTAAATATTTTATAAGATACAAGTAGGTATATATGTTATTTTTCAAAAATAAATTAATTTAAGGGTAGCCTAATTTCAACCTATTCTTGAAAATTTGAAATTTTATAAAATAAACCTTAATATTTAGTTCAAAATGAGTAACTTGTAATCAGTTTTCATGATTTATAGGCATTTTATTTTATATTTTCAATAATATAAATTATTTGATGGCAGTTTTTATAAAACAAATTTTTCAAATTTGATAGTTTTAAAAATCGTGTAAGCAATTGTGTATAAATTTAAATTTTAAAAGTGTTTATTGATATTAACACGATAATATGCTTGTTTCTATGATATTAAAGCTAGTTTAAATGTATATATAAATTGGTCCTTGCCAAAAATTGTTATATAAGAAAGTTTGAACGATCGTGTCGTACCATTTATTTATTAAGTTATACGTCTTTACAGAAGAGTTATTTTATGGTTTAATATATGGGCTAGAGATTTGCATGATATTTATCAGAATAAAGGTACTTTATTAGCAGGCAAATGAAGAAGTCCTAAGAAGAGTGGGTGAGAAGAGAACTATTTTGGATGTAATTCCTCGATGCAAAGCAAACTGAACGGGCCACATCCTTAGGAGGAACTAACTATCTTCTGCACGACGTCATAGGAGGAAAGGTTGAGGGAAAGAAGAGCCTAGGAATAGGGAGGATTCAAATATTGGATCACTTGAAGGAAAGAAGAAAATTCTTGGAGTTGAAGAAGAGGGTAGAGGACAGGACGGATTGGTGGTCTAAATCTAGTGACAAGAGTAATGGACATGTCGTAAGACAGAACACCTAATAATAATAATAATAATAATAAATATTTAAGAACTACAGCTTGATTCAGAAAGGGAGAAACTTTTTTGACAGTTGCAAAAGTTACTAAATTTTTATATATATACGTCAAGTAATAAGATCTTCAGCTGTCACTTTTGATAAATATTATCAATACATATAAAATAACACTAATAATATGGCAAACTCTCTTGATTTATGACCGTAAAAAAATTGTTTCTAAAAGGCAGTCCAGCAGAATACTTATATATGGTAAACAGAAGATACCAATTGAAAATTTGTAAATGGCTTTATTTATTTATGTTTTACCAATTTATTGATTCATTTACTAATTTAATTTTTTATATTAAAATAAAATGGTTGCATACTTTTGTTTTGAAATGATTTAATAATAATTTCATTAGCTGTTACAGAATATTTTACAATAAAATGTGTAGTTAAAAATAAAGGGGGAATGTAACCTTTGATGATGCGAAATAAATAAATACAATAAACCAAACAAAATCATAACTATAAAATTAAATTCTCATTACATGAGGTCACAGCATAAAATGAAATTCCACGTTTACTATAACCGCAACACAGGGACTGCTATAATTTAGCCTACCTCTCTCTCTCTTTTTTTAAATGGACAATCTATGCGAGTGATCTAAAACAATGGGTTGTTATTGGTCATAATCCAAACATACACACATACAGCAACTATGGTGTTTGTATATACATATATAGATAAATGAAGAGAGAGGGGTAGAAAAAAAGTGAGCGAGGTAGTAGTTATTACGTGATTACGCAATGCAGCCCTTGTAGTTGGTGGCAGTTAACACGCTGTCAAATGGCGCCACGAGACAAATGGAGCAAAGAACAAGGGGTTGGGTAGAGGAGGTAGTAGGATGGGAGGGTATTCGTGCGGTGTTTTGTTTCATTTTGGGGTTTTGGACTTGAACACAACAATAATTAGAATCGGTGTTGGTAATATACATGATGATTACTCGCGTTAGTATCGGAATCTTCCGGAGCTGTAGGCGTGGAGAACGCAACTGTAGGGAGGATTAGGGGGTGGGGGGGGGAATGTGTTTGCTATCAGTGAGAAGTAGAGGGTTAATTTGAACGTTATGAGAGTTTAGGTGCGTACTTTTGAACGCGTTGGTTTGTGCAAGCGAGCTCTATTTCATACGCTTGTACGCCACTGAATGGTACTAGCGGTAGATAGGGTGGGGGAGGGGGGAGGAAGAGAAAGGTTACTTAGAGGGAGATGTTTGCTATAGGAATTAGTTTCACTAGCTAGTTTAAACGAAACAATAGTAGCAACAGAGTTGACTCCTCTAAAAACGTTGTACGTCTACGTTATTACGGGGAAATTCAACAGATAATATTAAAGTCGAGGTCGAGGGTTTGAGTAATAGACGTCTATCAAACACATCCAAAACGATCTACTCTTGCGTGATTCTCAACTGGGGTAGAATTTAGTCTTAACGGGATGCTAAACTGGATGAAGTATGATCATTTCTGTGCGTTATCGCGATTAAATGGATAGAGCTGTAAACGACCAGTGTAGAGGACCCTGATTCGATACTGAGCTATACTGACGTAGATACTTTGAGAATGTATTAATATACACATAATAAATGCACTATTAATAAATAATTTCAACCAAGAACAGTGCAATTTACACTCAAACTTAATATTCCTTAACACAACCAAGATAAATAAATAAAAAGATTTGTTCAGTGTTTCAAGTTGGCTATTTATTTAAATGTTAAAATGTATTCACATTTAAAATTTTAACTTTTAAAAAGGTCTTGTTTTGTTTCCTTGTTATCTGTAATCATAGATTACATCACTAGTTTTACAACGTTTTAATATACTTCTCTTGTTATCATATCACCTAATAGCTAAATGGGACTGCTTAATACGGTGTAACACACCTTGCAGTAGAACAAGTTATAAACGATAGTGTAGAACTCTATTCTTGATTATCTATTTTAATTAAATGTACAATTACACCGCCTCAGTGGCCGCATGGTTCAAGGTCTAATTCTCACAATAGATTGACTGCCGGTGATTGGCAGATTGTGGTTCAAATCCCAGTTGGTTCTACTGAGAGTGGTTTTTCCTAAATGTTTTTCTACTCTCCTTCTACGCAAATGTGGGTATACATCCTCTAAATTCAACTTTCCTCATTCTTAACACATTAGCCTAGTTGGTACATAGGTGTATAATCCAAACGGGTATGCACACTTTCCTTTACTAACATTTATAATGTTTTTTTTTAAACTTAACCCCTGGTTTAAGCACTATAGTATTTTTTTTAATATAGACTCTTAACACAATTAGTAATCTCGTTTAGACACCACTAACACAATTAGTAAACTCGTTTAGGCACCACTAATACAATTAGTAAGCTCGTTTAGACACCACTAACATAATTAGTAAGCTCGTTTATTCACCACTAACACAATTAGTAAACTCATTTAAGAACCACTAACATGATTAGTAAACTCGTTTAGGCACCACTAACACGATTAGTAAACTTGTTTAGGCACCACTAACACGATTAGTAAACTTGTTTAGGCACCACTAACACAATTAGTAAACTCGTTTAGGTACCACTAGGATAATTAGTAAACTCATTTATTCAACACTAACACAATTAGTAAACTCGTTTAAGAACAACTAACACAATTAGTAAATTCGTTTAGGCACCACTAACACAATTAGTAAACTCATTTAAGAACCACTAACACGATTAGTAAACTCGTTTAAAAACCACTAACACGATTAGTAAATTCATTTAGGCATTACACGATTAGTAAATTAGTTTAGGCACCACTAACACAATTAGTAAACTCGTTTAGGCACCATCTAAGGCCCCATGTATGTAAGCCTTCTTTTTTTTTGTACAACATCCTACTACCCATCTGTTAGAGATGTGTTAGAGATGATTTTATAGAAAATGTACTTGTGCTTGCGTGGAAGGCGAGCATAAAATCACCCAAGAAAACCATCCTCAGTACACCTGACCGGGATTAAAACTGATCTTCCCATCGTCGACAGTTTAGTTTCTTTCTAGAGTGACACCTTAAACCACGTGGCCATCAATTAATGTTTTAAACCATTTTAAAACACTACTAAATATGTGGACTATGCTGTTATATTTTTTATCTGATTTATGTAACGTCCACTATGAATCTACTGATTATATAAGCACAATATAATTTCTTTGAGAGAGAAAATAAGGGTCTAGCAATTTTTCTTGGAAAGGTATTTTCACATACCTTAAGGGGTTATTTTAGAAACCACACTTGACATGGGACTGACGGCTTTATTTTCCTCCAAAAGAAGTTGTGCTATGGATTTTTATTGCTCAAAAAATATTCGTGGACCCAGCTAGGTTTTAATCCTCGAACACCGGGTCCAGAGTTGAGCACTTTACCTTAAGACCCCAGAGGTCAACTACTGCGTTTTTATTAAATAAGTTGTTGGTGACCTGGTGGTCTAAGGGTTAGGTGTCATACTTCTATGCTGGCGGCCGGGGTTCAATCCTCGGTCCCGGCAAAGATTTATCTGATTACCAAACCCTTCCTTCACCTCTGACAAGACATCTTGTGAATGTGAGGAATGCCAGGTCTCCACCGTGGTTCGGATTCCACGTTAAACTGTAGGTCCTTCATTTCATCTCAAATTCACCCTACCATTGCACATTAGCATAAGTGCGTATAACCCGAACGGGTAGTAAGACGCGGTGCTAATAATAATAATAATAATAATAATAATAATAATAATAATAATTAAATAAGTTGATACATGTGATTTGATTTATCTTTCTTGAATGGTTTTATTTTTAAATATTTAAATACTAACACAAATCAAACTTTATTGATGTGCTTGTGTGTGTGTGAGAGAGAGAGAGAGAGAGAGAGAAAATGTGTGTGTGTGTGTGTGTGTGTGTGTGTGTG
>CABFOW010002283.1:40486-82326 GCA_902141385.1 Timema californicum | reverse complement strand
GTGTGTGTGGGTGGGTGGGTGGGTGCGCGCAAGAGAAATATATATATAAGGAACACATGCATGCACATATTTTAATGAGCCATTTGAAACCGACTTTATGCATTCATAATCCCGGTTGACTATACTTCAGATCTATACATGTCATTGATATAAGCCTCCGTAAATGGCTTGTCAATATGTTAATACTATAAAAAAAACTCTGTTTAATTGCTGTATAGAAAACGAGGTAGTACGTTCCGAATAGTGAGCTACTACTATAAGACTTATTCAATAGTTGGAGAACAGTACCAAAATAGAGAGAAAAAAAAATCTCAAGCAACAAATTAAATACTGCACAATATGAACAATTTTCTGATTAAGATATGGTATATTTGCCACGTGATGGTTGTTAAAGTCTGTATTTTCCAATTAAATATAGTTTGCGTTTAATATAGAGATTTTACACAATTACATAAAATTATAAACACAATTGCTTAAGTACAAAATAGTTTTACAATGCAGAAAATATTAGTTTGTATTTTAAAGTTGCTTTTTACTTTCATTAATCGTGTGTAAACGTTTCAAAACTATTGATCACTATTTATTTATAAAATACTATTTTTTATCCCTTCAAGAACTCTAGCTTCTAAACTGACTTTAAATATGGCATAAGCTAACCATCCTTGGCCTATGCCATATACATTTACTGTCTCATTGAATGAATTACATGTTGAATAATCTTTCCAATACACTTCTATTTTCTTACATTTCCTTTAAGATTGGATATTAACATATATTTTTAACATTAGATATGTATCATAAGCACATTACATGCTGATAACATGTAATTATCTAGTCATAAATTAAGTAGGCCTTCGTTACATCCATTCAAAGCATAATCCTGCGAATCCGCGAAACATAATTTCTAGGTAACTATTCGTGTACCTTTGTACATGTCCACGGCGGCACGTGTTTATCTAGAATAAAAAACAAGAAAAGGGCAATTTTAAAAATCAAGTCAAGGTTTCAGGGGGAAAATAGTATAGTGACTATGTAAACTCGTCAGAGGAAGAGGGGAAGTGTTATCGCCCAACAAGAGGCCTCGGCGAGAGAAATTAACATTTTCTTCCCTCTATGTATATTTCATACACTGCTGTCTAGGTGTATCAAGTTAAGATGCAACCCGCTTCACAAAATATCTTCGATATCCCCAGGTATTCTACGTCGATAAATTAAATTTAAAATAATATAACCTAGATATTAAATTCAGTCGTACTCCAAATATGTATCCTTCAATTTTTTGATAAAATATAACTACTATTAAGATTTTTATATTGCACAAATAATGCATACTAACATTAATCATCTATATATATTTCAAAACAAGTTTATTGATAGCAAAGGAATTTCAGGATATAAACAAGCTCACTATTAAATCACTAATTCTTATTTTGACCGTGCTAGTATACAAGCAACCGTGGTATACAACTACGTACGAAATGATGCCTAAGCAATCTATCTCACGGGGTTCTATCGAGAAGTGAGGGCTGAGCGAATGATGCATTTATTATATTTTGATATACCACGTTTTAAATTTTTAGTGATAAGCAATTTAGCTAATGTCTTAGCTATTTTAAATTTACATTAAATTTTATAAAACAGATTGATAAAAGGCTTCTTTAAAGAAAATTCCCCAACATCTGGAGTAGACTATAAAACAAGCACAAAAGTATTTAAATCTAGAATAAGTAAATCCCTCCAAAACTATGTAATTTTACATTTGTAGCCCAATATATTTTTGAATAAGAAACTTGATATTTTAATAGTTCTAAAAGATTTTTTTTACAGGAACAGGTGTGATTTGGATGCCATTTTTAATTCCTTCTTGCTAGACACACCAAATCAAATATAATTGGGAAGAGTTATATTCAGAAACATAAAAATGTAGCAGTTATATATTTTTTCACATATTGATATAGGACTGATAAACCTAAATTATATTATTTAATTGGACAATGTTATAAGTGTGGATTTTAAATAAATGAATCAGTAGTCGTCTGGAGAAAGAATAAAATACCCAATATAGGAAAAATGTTTCCCTTCTTCTCATTCAAGGATCAAACCCTTGGATTTATGTTAATATATTATTTAAATTTCAGGTGGTTGACACCTGGATACGGGAATATAATCCAAGCCCTATAGCTTAGTACGTCAATGCTATTACCACTGGGCTATCCAGGAGTCGTTCAGACTTCAGGAGGAAGAGTGTAATATATTTTTCTTATACGTGTAAACTATAGGCAGAGACCTGCTTTTATGGTGAATAAAAAAGCCTAATTTCGTTTTTAAGTTTCCCAAAAGCGGTGAATAAGCGGTGAATTACAAAAATCCTATTTTTGTGACGAAATTATCGAATTAAGACAAAAGCGTTAAAAAAGTTGTTTTTACCAAACTTTCGTGATTAAGGTGACTTTGTTGGGTTAAAACTAGACTTCCAGGACAATGTTTGAAACAGGTAAACTAAACATATGGAAGTGAAAACAAAAAATTAAATTTTGTTTGGACAAAACGGTAAAAAAACACTATTACGCAAAAAAAGTTCTGTCAACTTATTAAAAAAGTAAGATTTAGCGGCAGCTGGTCCGGGTAAAGTATGTACAAGTCACAAAGACAAAATATTACACAAAAATCATCTTGTTACTTCACAAAAATTGTGACTATATTTTTAAATCTCAATTTAGGCTAGAAAAATACAAAATAACTAGTCAACATCACCAAACTGCAACATGCAGCTGGTAACAATGTTATCCACTTTCATTGTGGCTCTGCGGTCTGTTACTACTAAACTAGACCTAGAAAAATATCGTTCTGAATCTGCATTTGAAATCGGCAGCCACAACGCTTGCAAACACTTTGTTGCGAAGTCACTGAACATACTGTCTGTCTTCAGCCCTAGCAGCACATTCTCAATTTTTAAACTTTCGAAGCCATCACTTTCTTCCATCAAAACTCTCAATTTTTATTTTTCAATATCCCAAAATATTAGCGCGAATGCCGAAAATCGCGAATATCGCGCTAAAACGCCGATTTCACGAATTATCGCGACAATTCTGAGCATATATTTGCAATCAGGGTAACCTGAAATATGAACATCTGAAAGAAAAAATGCCATATCTAACATTCGCGAATTATCGCGAACTCCACAAACGCAGGGCTCTGACTATAGGTTACATTGCTGTCAGATACTGCCTAGAGAAATAATATATCACATACTTTGGGTCTGTATAGCCAATTATATTTTAGATGCAATACAACATAGACCAACTTTGGGTGGGCATAATCAAAAGCCTATTAGATGAAAACTATTTTTATCATTTGAAAAAAATGCCTATTGGTTGCAAAGTATTTTTTTATAGTTTCAACATTATTAGTAACATGATATATCACTTTAAATTTTTTAATATTTTCAAATGGTATTTTTTTAAAAGTAATTAACTTTGTTGGTTTCCAATCCATAAAGTGTGTTATTGTATAAATATGTGTATATCTGTTTATTTATTTAACCACACAAATTTAATGTATTTTGACCATTCATAAAGATGATAAAACCAAAAAGGAGTAATTGAATTATTATTTTGTCAGCTTTTATTATCACAAAGAGCTTGGGATAAAATATCACATTCACTCAAACAACACTGTTTAAAGGTGAGCTAGTTACGTCATTTAGCTGGGAAACCAACAAAGGAGAAAATAAAATTACTAGAATGTTTGTTGTTCCTATGCAATCATGTAAAAAATAAAATATAGTTTTTTCTATATTGTAAATTAAACTTTTTTTATGTATTTTTTATTTTTATAAAAAATTAATAAACATCACCTAGTGTGTACGCCGAAGTATCTGTACATTAACATTTGAAATGTTAAAATAAAACACCTTTCTGATAACACATTTTTTCATATACATTCCAATTAGATTTTTTATTTAAGTTCTTAAAGCTATTGTATTTTTTAATGTACAATGTTAGTACAGTCTGATTTTCATAGGAATTTTTGTTTTTGAAAATT
Organism: Timema californicum; assembly: GCA_902141385.1. Classification (NCBI taxonomy): domain Eukaryota; kingdom Metazoa; phylum Arthropoda; class Insecta; order Phasmatodea; family Timematidae; genus Timema; species Timema californicum. Next base: position 78,282 of record CABFOW010002283.1, on the reverse strand, counting down.
AAAAACTGATGTTGCCACAATAGAGGGGAAAATATTACAATTGCATTTACATTCTTAGTGTATTTAAATAGTAATGAAAAGATAAATCATACAGCAATTCATAAGGAAGTATTAGTGTTAAGCTTTTGATAATTTTTTTTATGAAATTTATAATTATTAATAAATCTAATAAGATATATATTTTATAGTGACAAACCTTAGTTATTGCAATGTTTGTTGTCAAAAGTGGGCTTCTTATTAAAGTCGAGGTCAATTAATAATCGTATTAGTAGAAATTACAGAAAAATCATCGGTGGCCAAGCAGACTAAATGTCGAGTTCATCCTAGTCTGTTTTTTCTGCGATAGGGAGATCTGGGTTTGAATCCCGGCTGGGTGTACTGGGTCCCCAAAAATACTTACCACTTAATGTACCTCCCAGCAAATGTGGACACCTTTGCTTAAATTTTGGCTTCCTTAGCTTCCCCTATCCTCTATTAGGGTAAGTAAAGAAGTGTATAGCCGAAACCATGTATCTCTTGAAAATATTACCTGCAGTTAAAATAAGAAGGTTATTCTTTATAATATAAGTTAGTTTGTGACATAGTCCCTTTAAGAAGTGAGGACACTACGTAGAAGCGCATAGAAAGGGCGAGATTAAGCGAACGAGTTGCATTCATTGGGTAGCGTGTAGCAGTAGCTTTTTTTTTCTTTGTTGTGCTTCCAGAAGGCAGTGCTTTCACATTAAGAGGCTATCGCATTTCCGGTGCGATGACTCTGCGAGTTGGCACTAGAGGGCGGCGCTGTTCGTCTTAATGACCCACTCCGGAAGTAGTCCCCCTCTCTCCCCAACAGCTGATAACGTAAAACTTCTAGCCTAAATTCGCCGTGACACTGATAAGCTTGATGCAGTGGCGTGGGGAAATAAACGAGCCATGTGTCAAGATCAAGGATCAAGAAGATTTGGCAGTATTTTAAAAAAACTAAAAAGAAACTTGCCGAACATCATTTTGAAAGCCCCTAGTGTAATAGAATATTATTTTGGGAGTGATTATACATACGAACACAATTAAATTAACAGGGAAATAGCCTAACACAGTTTTAATAATAAGTACTAGTTTTTTGGGTCAATGGGATGAGTAGGATATATTTAGAGTATATGTATCCGCATTTGTGTGAAGTAAATTGTGGTAATTTAAAGAAGAGCACATAAGAATATCTTGCTGGGATTAAAGCTCCAAACTACACTTATCAAAAAAACATAAAATATTCAACTTACAAAGCTTTACACGTGAAAATTGGTGTGGAATTAATTTTTTGTTTGAAAAATAACATATTAAATTAATATTTTATATTAATAATTGACTGATTATGACTAGGCATTAATTACTATCATTTGTATTATTATTATTATTATTACTATCCATGATTTGTGAGGGAGTATAATTTTTCCTAGAGATCTAATGCAAGGACTATTTCATGCTCAAATTTATAGATTAAAGGGTCGAAATGTGCATATAAACTAGTTTTAATATCTTGCAATGTGAACATAATATTTTAAACTTGATTTTTCATTTATATAGAAGTTCTTTAATTAATATTTTGTGATATTTAATTATTTGTATTTTTCCTTACCTGGATGTCTACTTTCTAGTTTTATAAAAGTGTTTTTCAATATTTTCGTATTTTATGAAAATATTTAGCAATATTTGAGAGCATTATCACAAGATGAAAACAACTTAAATTTAATAAGAGTAAAGAGTATGTTATAGAATTATTTCAGCAGCACAATGTTGCTAAATTGTTGAAAAAATATAAGCTACTAAAACCACTAAACACAAATAAGAAAAAAAAACATCAATGAAGTGAAGTCTAGCTTAGATTGAAACCTTATCTACGGTTATAATTTACTTAAACCATTTTTTCATATTTATATATCAAGTTATGTAATCTGCTGTTGTCATTTTTGTAACTATATTAATAAAAGTCTAAGAGTGTATGCATATATGTACATATATCTGTCCGGAGAATGTTTAGTCCATTTCAATCAGATAAGAGCCTAAGGTTTGGTGAAACACTATAGGAATCACTCAAGAGGTGTGCAAAATTTTCAAACTCAAAAACTGATCAAAAATTAAAATCACAAAAAAAAAAGTTGTTTAGCTAATAATTTTAATTCATAGTCATGTTATTTTCATTTCAAAAGAAAGGAGAACCTAGCATAATTCAAACTTAAATCCAAAGATAAATAGCAGATTACAATACAGTGACCTGTGATTATGCTTTGGTTGATTTGTAGGTCTATTTATATTAGTCAGATAAAAATGTTTCTTTGGTCAATGAACATTTAACTGGTAGGATGTATTTATACAAACCTACTATTACTCTAATTAAAAGAGAGCCAACACTGCAGCGTAACAAATGACAAAACCTTATATAAAACAATTGTTCGATTGTTTGTTTGTGTGTGTATATTACGTGTTAACGCTTGAACTCCAAGACTTATTACACGTTCGTATTATACGTCTATTTAATAATTACGCTTATGAGTTAGGGGTTAGGATGGTATGGTTTTAGAAAGAGTGTATCCACATTTTTGTGGGGGGAGAATGGAAAACAATTTAGAGAAAACCATCCTCAGTATACACAACCGGGATTCAAGCCCTGTCCTCCCCATCATTGGCGGCGCAGTCTGTTTCAAGGGTGACGCCTTACACCATGTGGCCACTGAAGCAGTTTACTCCAAATTTAAATCTAAATATAACTTGTAGGAAATATACACGATCACCTAATTTTTGAGTTTATTTGGTTCGTTTGTATTCACGTCATGTGGTAAAAAGTATTTTTTGGCAAATGTATTTATGACGTTTGACTAAAAGTAATATTAATGAATGTTCATTGTGTTTTTAAATGTTGATTATCATAATTATAGTAGATGTTATGTATGAATTCAGGCTACACACCAATACATTTACAAATAGGGTGCCCCCAACTGATATCTCGAAATTTTCTATTACAACTATCCTGTATCCATAAAATGAAGATTCTCAAACAAATGAGGACGTATTGAGTATTTTAGAAGGAGAATCTCACTTTTTACATCAGTGTGGATTCAGTTGAGTGTGAGGACGATCGGGGAAAATACAACTATCCAGTGGGGTTTATAAACAGTTTGACGTCTTCAAGAATGCCGTCACACAAATAAAAATTAAAAATGAGTAGTATAATAATGCTCCTTATGAACTTAAATACTGTGCAATGGAATCCGCCTAGCAATGACAAAGTTGGATGCAAATCTAATCTACGCAACAGTTTTAACGGGTTTATCTAATGGTAATATGTGTTTCATACCTAAAATTGATTTGATTTGTGGATCCTGAAATTCTTTTTATTTTTAGAAGGAGGCAGTTCTCAGTTAAACTAGCGTTCTAAATAGTTCTCAGTTGAACTAGCTTTCTTAATAAGGCACAAGGTCAAAAACCTCGAATAAGTTTAGTATGTACCTGCCCAAGTCAGCTTTCAGCCATGGAAAATTTTGCGTGGTTATTTCCAAGATGGGAGGTTCAACAGACGTAAGGGTTAAAGTCGACGAAGGATCAAATCAGGGAACAGTGATGACAAAAAAAAACCTACACCATTCAGAAAATACATCGTATATAAAGACATCATCTAATGTGTTTATAAAAAACTAAGATCGATTTAGTTAACTCTCACTTTAGCCACTCTTAATTAGTATATTAAGTGACACAAATATATTTTTATAACCTAGCTCAACCTAACAAAACCTAAGTTTTCATGCATCTACAAACTGAATTTTCGATTTTATTAAGTTGGGTAGTACTGACATCCACCTGTCATAGACGGGCTTAAAATCTATTATAATATAAATAAATATAAAAGAACACAAACAATATTGAGATATACTACCAATGTGGACCAAAAAAAGTATTTATAAAACTTTCTTACTACAACAATTCAACTAACGTTCCTCTCGCTACTCTGTTCGGTTTTTTTTAACTTATGTCAGCTCCACGCTATTACAAATGTTATATATACTATAAAATAAGGTGTAGGGTATTTGTACCTGTTTCAGCAACTAGAGTAAGCTCCGAATCACTCACTGGTTTCATTCAAACCACGTGATGTCTAAGATCCACCCTAGCCAAGATTTGAATCAAATCCCCTGAGAAGGGTTGCTCAACGTTTAAAGTTAAACGTTCTATATTCCAACCGAGGTATTCATCAATCAGTACTTGTGTGCTAGTAGTGCCTGGGATTTATTTAATATGTGTTCTGGGACCTCTTTATTGTAGTGGATACCCAGCAAGAAAACCCGTTGTGCTGCTTACCTAATAAATCTTCTCTTGAAGTACCAAACGGGAATCAAACACGAATACCAACGGGACATTAGGAGGTTGTAGACCTACACTGGCCGCTGAAGCTTTATCTTTTTTGGAAATCACTAAGTTTACAATTATATTCCAGACCTAACAATACAATTACTCTATAAAATATTTAAATGCAATTTTTTTAAATGAGAATTTATGTCAATAAATGTGCGAATCTTTGAAATGTTGAGGTTGAAGATCAAATATCCTTCACTTAAACACCTACAATAACCGTCGCATCTTTGAAACATTTCGAAGTAAGGATAAAAACTTCGATTAAATTACTAACTGATTTATTATATCTCACTAAACATTACATATTTCAAGATATGATAGTTTTAGAAAAGCTACTTAACATTAGTTTAGTGCCGACTAGTAATTAAATAACAACAACCATGACGTGATGGTAAGAATAAAATATATTATATTCAGTATCGCCAACATTATTTTTTTTAAATAAAAATACCAGTTAAGTTGCAACACCTTGTAATGACGGTCACTGGTATGAATCAAAGATAATATCATACACAAACCTTTTAGTTATGCTATATTCTTTCCTTTCCACCAATTTTTAGTACTTAATAATCTATCTTTTTGAATTATTTAAGACGAATTTATAAATGTATTTTTGATACAGAAGTTTTTCATAGTTGCCTCGGTATTGTCATTACTTTTCCAAATGGTTGATGTAGTACTAATACTGATGGCTAGTGTGCCGGGTGGGAAATGACAAAAGACACTAATATACAGTTGTTACGTAATAAATATCGACATCAAGAAATAGATTTATATATTATGTCAATATAAAATAATATTGTGTGTTTTGACTTTTTCTCTGCGCCCTTGTCTGTACCTAGATGTACTTAATGGTTTATTTAAAACTTATAAATAACGTTAAGTGACAAAAAAACAAACATATTCGACTTGGACTTATCTTAGATTGCTTAAAACCTCGATTCGACTTCGTTTCGTATTTAAAAAATGACCTACGCACACTCCTATCATTAATATATCAAACCCGAGAGTTTTTTTGTTTAGTTTTTCGCCACTTCTTAGTACCCATTTGGGTTTTACGCATAAGCCTACATTAAATTACGCATTAGCGATTAGGTGAAACTTGAAACCATTTAGGAAATAGCATTCTCAGAACACTCAACCAGATTCGATCCCCGATTTACCCCATTACCAGCTATTCAGTCCAAGATACGAGATACGCGTTAGATCAAACGACTACTGATGCGGATGGCAATAGTTATTAATTACTTAAGTCAGAAGTAAAACCACGACTATGGAACCTTTAGGTGGCACTATCAGTAACTAGCAATGACGTAATTAATTACCTCTAATGATAGATTTTTTCATGGTGCCAGTGTAACGTATGTTGTCATCAGTTTCAACATGGAGTCTGAAGTTATGTAGTCAATGGGGGAAAATGAACGTTGAAAATGTGTCAAAGTAAACTGTAAGTGATTTTTGAAAGTTAAGGTTCAAAAAGGAATGGCTGAAAGTGTAATTGAACATAACCATGAACCAGAATCAGAAAGTATCTTAAACCGAAATAAATTAAACCCATAGATTTAAACTCAAGGCAAAGTAGAATTCAAATGAGAGGCCCTATAATCTTTTATACCATGAACTCCAAAGAAATCATCAAAATGAAACATTAAAGAGTTATGTAATTCGTAAAAATGTTTATAGATCTAGGTCCTTTGTCATGCCTAAATTAGCCCAAGATCTTACACATCCGTGTGAAAGCTTAGCTTAGAAAACCTCGTTGTAAAAACAAAGAAGAAACGTTTTAGTTAGTTAATGATTGTTAAAATAATATTGCGATATTCTCTTGGGAGACTAATTTAAAGTTCTTATTATAATAATTTCAGAGTGTGTTTATTGATGGGACATTAAGAGTTAACCTAATCTTTTTTTTCAGCACCCAGTATTACTAACCGTTCGGATTATACGCTTGCACCTAAATTGTGCCAATAAATGTTTATAATTCATGGAATGCTGGACGGTAATTATATTCCGTGTTGTCTTTACCTGGAAAGTATATCTTATGTTACTCCAAAGCACTCAAGGCTGTGATCTATAAATTTGTTAAACTGAGAGTGACGTTGTGTACTCTCATAATTTATAGAGTTCGAAAAGTCTATTATATTTTAAATTTGACAAAATTTCACTTTAAAATGTTGCGGATTTTAATTGAGTCAAAATTAGTTTTTAAAAAAATTGTAAGTAATGGGATTAATTGAGAGTACAGGAAAAAATATTCTGAGATTAAAAATTCTTAAAGTGGTTTTTGGTTTGCCATTTCTTGAACACAGCCGTATTGACGATGTTTTCACGGATGTTTTAATGCCCATTCAATTCCAAGTACCTCAAGTCTAAGCTTTCACATATTACGTTTTTACAAATTATGATTCTAATGATTGTGATTTTCCTCCTCCCTTTTGAAAAGACTTTTCTTTGAGTACAATAATAACTACAAATATCGGTGGGAAATTCCATTCAAAGTTAAAATCAGTGTTTTACCATCACCATCCCAATATATTTTTAGTAATAAATGCACTGAAAGAAATACAAAGCAAAGAATATGTAAAAAATAATAGTGCTGATAAAGTGTCTCAGAGGAGGAAATTCATTAGAAGGGCAAAAATTATGTGGAGGGGAAAAAATGCAACAGTTAATGGCAGCAAACATATCTGTTCTAAAATTCCTTATATGTATGTCATACAAATTTCAGCCCGTTCTATTTTAATAGCTTATGTTCTTATTTTTTTAAAATTAATTTAATTTAATCTAATGTGTGTTCAATTTTATTTAAATCTGCAGGTTTGTTAGAAGTCAATTAAATCTAGTATTAGCGCTGTTCAATTTTAATGTTTTAATGCTGTTAATATTTTAAATTAAATTTGATTTGGGTCTGCTGTTTATTTCAATAGTTTATGACTCCCCTAAATTTCCTGTTTGGATCCAAATTGTAAAATCGCTGCCTGATAACTAGCTGGGATAAGTACAAAAGTAAGCGGGTTCGAGTTGGGAGGCAGCGACAAAGAGACACCAGATTATTTTTATAATATTAGTAAGATTATCAAATTAATCACTAAAAGTTCCCGTTTAGTTGAAATAAAGATCAATATCATTCCGATTAAGCAAAAAAAAATCATCATTAAATTGATATATTTAATTCAAGATTAATCATATTACTTTGCATTGTACATTGGAAAAACTCTCACATACCTTCTCTAAGTTAAGTCCCCCTTACCCTCTCAAACTACGTTTTCTTTTTTCTCTTTTTTATTAATCCCCTATCCCCGACCTAAAAGTTAAAGCGGTCTGGATTTGTAACAATTAGTATTGGACAGTTGAGTGGGGTTGTCCTGAACCTTGCACCCTCCCCCCAACCCCTTCTTACCCTTTACGCTGAAAAGTTGCAAGGGAGAATTTATCGCATCAGTCGGGTCGGACACGGTGGTCTACCCTCGCTGGTCCTCTCCATGTCTGGAATGTCGTAAAATTGTGTTCATTTAGTCCTCATTAAGCGGAGATTGCACTGCTAGGAGTCGTCCTCTCCCTCCTGCTCACGCAGGGCGGGGGGAGGGGGGGAGTTTTATACTTTACCGTAGCGCGCCCGAAGAGAATGGGGTGAGGGGGAGGGAATCTCCCTTGAGTGCAGTAGCCAGCCACACACTGTTCCAGATCATTTTGAAGGGGAGTTCTAAACGAAGGAGGGGTATGTATAGGGAACGAACGAGGTGAATATAAAAGTCTTCACAATACTAGGGAAGAATACCGATCTCATACTCTTATCGAAAGAAAAGTATTGGTAGCAGTAGTCATCAATATCGAAAGAATAAACAGGACATTCTTTTCAAAAGAATCATGTGTGCGTGTTTTGTGTCTACAAATTTTGATTTTTTTAAAATCTTTATAATGTTTGTTCTTGTATGGTAGCAACAAATCAAACTCTTACGTTAAAACAACTTTCCACGTACCTTGTCTAAGACAACGTAAAAATAATAATTCTGTAATCACATTAATAAAATATTCTAGTTATTATGTCTACATCCCAATTCTTAAATAAGCAGTGGAAAATTTAAATCAAGCTATCAGAATGTAGGCTTAAACTTATTAAATTACTCTGACAAATACGTAAATAGCTATAAAAATTATATATTTCGATACCGTATGAGTAAATGTATTGAATAAAAATATATGGTTATCGGAGGAAGATATCAATATTAGTAATGTATTGATACTTTTCCATATTTATTTAGCAATCATTGTATGTTAGAATACAAAAAACTAATCTGAAATACATTAAATCTCGTTTATATTATTTTATATTAATTTTTGTAGCATCGATGTTTATGTACTGTACATTCCGTTTACCCAGAAAGGTAGCAAGTAGTCTCACCTTGATGAATTACACTATGATCCTAGGCTACACCATAGTGGCATGCTATCTTACAGGGCTGACGAAAGGTACCTTCAAATGAGAGCTGATAAGTCTAAAAGTATTAAACTCTCAAAGTACTGGATCATATTGGATGGCTTTCGAAGTTTGATTTCCAGCCGGATTTACTCGGGATGGTTTTCACATGTGATTTTTAATATTAGTGTTTTCCTTCTCTCTTTGCACTTATGCGGGTATATTTTCGCTAAACATCCCTATAAATTCCCTAGTTCAATTTCAGTGCCCAAGTCGCGTTTTAAGACACGTACTGTACGTACCACTCAAAACCATCCCGTTAGAAACAAAACACTTAGTCAACGGTAATCAATTCCATTTATTTTTATTTCATATACACATACTCTACTAATTATCTGGTTATTCATTGCTTAAATTCGCTAATCATTTATTGTTTTATTAATTGAAATTATAGTCAAAATTCCAAAATTCTGGCTTTGAGATGCACATGTTCGTGTACAGGAGCTAATCATATTTAAATTTACTACCTCTGCTTGCAGTAGATATCACACAATGTTCATGACAGACAAACAAACTATTAATTTTATTTCTTAAATAGTTTGACACTTTCCCTTCCAAGCAAATGTGACTACACTTACTTTTAATTCAACCTAAATACACCTTATTACAACCTTAATACACTATTTTAATTAGTACATATGTGTATAACTCGAAGAGGGTAGTAAAATGTAGTGCTAAATTTTTTTTTAAATGTAACATTTATGTTAGAGCTTCAAAAGGTAACGCAACCCAGTATCCTTAAAATAATTAATCGCTTAAACGGCGAGGTGATGTGGGGTGTGAACCACCCGCGACCCCTTCCCCCCCTCTTCTCTTCTTGTTCGTGTTACAATATTTTAAACATAGGGGAATCTTACAAATAAAAATGTAAAGTGTAGTGATTGCTTAACGAACATAAAAATTAGAAACCTTTACCGGTAGAGAGATATGTTAGCCATAGTTACACATTCAAAAGCGTTTGTATCTATATTGTATTGGATTTAAGGTGACGCAGAGTTCGAGACTTAAATCTAGGATGGATGCACTGGGGCTTATGTTACAGACGTTATTTATCATTGTGGATTTCCCATCCTCTCTCCACTCTTATATGGGTGAACTTTACCTAAACTAAATTCCTCATCCCTACCCTTTGAATTAATATCTCAATATCAATTGTATTAAATCTACAGCAGCACACATTTGCTAACTAACGTAAATGGTACCGAAATGAATGCACTTATGGCAGTTTCCTTAGTATTTTCCGCAGTTTAGGGTTGCGGGGTTCAATCCTCGGTCCCAGCAAAGATTTATCTGATTACCAAACACTTCCTTCACCCCTGACAAGACGTGTAGTAATCACAACTTGTGAATGTGGGGAATGCCAGGCCTCCACCGTGGTTCGGATTCCACGTTAAAGTGTAGGTCCTCCATTGCGTACAACCCGAACGGGTAGTAAGACGTGGTGCTGCTAATAATAATAGTAATAATTCTGCATTTTAGTTTCTAAACCTTTATTTGGATGCATACTAATAAGCTTCATTCAACTTTAATCTCCTCCTAAGTTTCACTTGTATTGGAGATTCGCTAATAATCAACGAACTAACACTACATTATAGCCCATTTAATTGATCTATCACTTCATCGCTCCCGCACTAGACAGGACTGCCAATGATAGGGGTTAGAATCCCCGTCGGGTGTAATAGGAGTGATTTTTCCTAAAGGTTTTCCCACTCTCTCTCCGAAAATAATGTGGGAAAATTAAATTGTAATTTATATCATTTTAGAATGAATAATATAAATGTGTATGACCCGAATGGGCAGTGAGATACGGAGAAAGTAAACATAGTTAAATACAAAATACCCAACATCACAGCGAACCTACCGATATCAGTGAAATCTGGCGTTTAAATTATATTACTTGAGAGCACAACATTCTGCGTAGAAGGTTCGGTCGATAAGATAGTTGTGAGGGGGGAGTGTGATGGGAACATTAAGTTAGGGCCAGCCAATTGACTTATGGGAATTCTCGATGTTCAAGTTTATGTTAGATGGAAGCATGGGGATGGTTGGAATCCTAGAAACTGAATGGATTACTGTCTGCCGTTAGTGTTTTCGCTAATTTATAGTTATAATTTTGTCAGAAATTGAACTCTTTGAAATCTTTATTTTGTGAAAAGAGCCAGGTCGAGAAAATATAACAATAGGAAAGAATAAATTACAACTAGATAGAGCCAGACCAAGAAATGATGTCAATGGGTAAGCAACAAATACAGTTGGGTAGATCCAAGTTGAGAAACTATGGCAAAGGACAAGCAGAAAATAGAGTTGGTAGAGCCAAGTTGAGAAACTATGGCAACGGACAAGAAGAAAATAGAGTTGGGTAGAGCCAAGTTGAGAAACTATGGCAACAGACAAGCAGAAAATAGAGTTGTGTAGAGCCAAGTTGAGAAACTATGGCAAAGGACAAGCAGAAAATAGAGTTGGTAGAGCCAAGTTGAGAAACTATGGCAACGGACAAGCAACAAATACAGTTGGGTAGATCCAAGTTGAAAAACTATGGCAAAGGACAAACAGAAAATAGAGTTGGTAGAGCCAAGTTGAGAAACTATGGCAACGGACAAGCAGAAAATAGAGTTGGGTAGAGCCAAGTTGAGAAACTATGGTAACGGACAAGCTGAAAATAGAGTTGGGTAGAGCCAAGTTGAGAAACTATGGCAACGGACAAGCAGAAAACAGAGTTAGGTAGAGTCAAGTTGAGAAATAATGGCAACGGACAAGCAGAAAATACAGTTGGGTAGAGCCAAGTTGAGAAACTATGGCAACGGACAAGCAGAAAATAGAGTTGGGTAGAGCCAAGTTGAGAAACTATGGCAACGGACAAGCAGAAAATAAAGTTGGGTAGAGCCAAGTTGAGAAACTATGGCAACGGACAAACAGAAAATAGAGTTGGGTAGAGTCAAGTTAGAAACTATGGCAACGGACAAGCAGAAAATGGAGTCGGGTAGAGTCAAGTTGAGAAATGATGGCAAAGGACAAGCAGAAAATTGAGTTAGGTAGAGTCAAGTTGAGAAATAATGGCAACGGACAAGCAGAAAATACAGTTGGGTAGAGCCAAGTTGAGAAACTATGGCAACGGACAAGCAGAAAACAGAGTTAGGTAGAGTCAAGATGAGAAATAATGGCAACAGACAAGCAGAAAATACAGTTGGGTAGAGCCAAGTTGAGAAACTATGGTAACGGACAAGCAGAAAATAGAGTTTGGTAGAGTCAAGTTGAGAAACTATGGCAACAGACAAGCATTAAATACAATTGGTTAGAGCCAAGTTGAGAAATTATGGCAACCGACAAGTATTAAATACAGCTGGTTAGAGTCAAGTTGAGAAACTATGGCAACGGAAAAGCATTAAATACAATTGGTTAGAGCCAAGTTGAGAAATGAAGGCAACGGACAAGCATTAAATTCAATTGGTTAGAGCCAAGTTGAGAAATTATGGCAACGGACAAGTATTAAATACAGCTGGTTAGAGTCAAGTTGAGAAACTATGGCAACGGACAAGCATTAAATACAATTGGGTAGAGCCAAGTTGAGAAATGAAGGCAACGGACAAGCATTAAATACAGTTGGGTAGATCCAAGTTGAGAAATGATGGCAACGGAAAAGCAGAAAATAGAGTTTGGTAGATCTAAGTTGAGAAACTATGGCAATGGACAAGCAGAAAATAGAGTTGGGTAGAGCCAAGTTGAGAAACTATTGCAATGGACAAGCATTAAATACAATTAAGTAGAGTCAAGTTGAAAAATGATGGCAACGGACAAGCAGAAAATACAGTTGTGTAGAGCCAAGTTAAGAAATGATGGCAACGGACAAGCATTAAATACAGTTGGGTAGAGCTAAGTTGAGAAATGATGGTAACGGACAAGCATTAAATACAGTTGGGTAGAGATAAGTCGAGAAATGATGTCAATGGACAAGCATTAAATACAGCTGGGTAGAGCCAAGTTGAGAAATGATGGTAACGCACAAGCATTAAATACAGTTGGGTAGAGCCAAGTCGAGAAATGATGGCAATGGACAAGCATTAAATACAGTTGGGTAGAGCCAAGTTGAGAAATGATGGCAACGGACAATCAGAAAATATAGGTGTGTAGAGCCAAGTTAAGAAATGATGGCAACGGATAAGCTGGACAAGCAGAAAATACAGTTGGGTAGAGCCAAGTTGAGAAATGATGTCAACGGACAAGCATTAAATACAGTTGGGTAGAGCCAAGTTGAGAAATGAAGGCAACGGACAAGCATTAAATACATTTGGGTAGATCCAAGTTGAGAAATGATGGCAACGGAAAAGCAGATCATAGAGTTTTGTAGATCCAAGTTGAGAAACTATGGCAATGGACAAGCAGAAAATAGAGTTGGGTAGAGCCAAGTTGAGAAACTATGGAAACAGACAAGCATTAAATACAATTAAGTAGAGTCAAGTTGAGAAATGATGGCAACGGACAATCAGAAAATATAGGTGTGTAGAGCCAAGTTAAGAAATGATGGCAACGGATAAGCATTAAATACAGTTGGGTAGAGCTAAGTTGAGAAATGATGGCAACGGACAAGCAGAAAATACAGTTGGGTAGAGCCAAGTTGAGAAATGATGTCAACGGACAAGCATTAAATACAGTTGGGTAGAGCTAAGTTGAGAAATGATGGCAACGGACAAGTATTAAATACAGCTGGGTAGAGCCAAGTTGAGAAACTATGGCAATGGACAAGCAGAAAATAGAGTTGGGTAGAGCCAAGTTGAGAAATGATGGCAACGGACAAGCATTAAATACAGTTGGGTAGAGCTAAGTTGAGAAACTATGGCAACGGACAAGCAGAAAATACAGTTGGGTAGAGCCAAGTTAAGAAATGAGGGCAACGGACAAGCATTAAATACAGTTGTGTAGAGCTAAGTTGAGAAATGATGTCAACGGACAAGCATTAAATACAGTTGGGTAGGGCCAAGTTGAGAAATGATGGCAACGGACAAGTATTAATTACAGCTGGGTAGAGCCAAGTTGAGAAACTATGGCAACGGACAAGTATTAAATACAGTTGGGTGGAGCCAAGTTGAGAAATGATGGTAACCGACAAGCATTAAATACAGTTGGGTCAAACCAAGTTGAGAAATTATTGCAATGAACTACCAGAAAATAGAGTTGGGTAGAGTCAAGTTGAGAAATGATGGCAATATTCAAGCTTAAAATACATTTGGATAGAGCCAATTTGAGAAATGATGGCAACGGTCAAGCAGAAAATAGAGTTGTGTAGAGCAAAGTTGAGAAATGATGGCAATATGCAAGATTAAAATACATTTGGGTAGAGCCAAGTTGAGAAATGATGGCAACGGTCAAGCAGAAAATAGAGTTGTGTAGAGCAAAGTAGAGAAATGATGGCAATACTCAAGCTTAAAATAGATTTGAGTTGATCCAGGAGCAATGGGCAAGCAGAAAATACATTTGAGCAGAACCAGAGAGAGGAGTAAATCCATTTCTTCCTCTTTTTAACGCCATTTTAAGATGTAGACTCTGGATAAAACTTTAAAAGGGTTGATATATCGTCACGTGAGGAAATGCGCCCAGACCATTGGGAATATGTAATGGTAAAATCACGGCCATACATTGCAATTGGAAAGTTATCTTTAATGTACCCATCCGATATTTTAACCATGACCTCCGTGTTGACATAGACAAACTTCAACGCTGGTCCGATACTTTGGTTGCAATAGCCTTTAACATACGTCTCCTCCATTTCCCATTATCCCTTATAATTTTCTTAACAGTTTAACTTTATATCATTTCAGTCTTCAGCCATAGTCGTCTATTTTTAGTTTATTTTGCTGTCGTCAGTCTAAGTGCTATCGCGCATAGTTGGGGTATAACAATAATATAAGGTCTGAAGTTTAATGGCAAGGATATTTCAATGACCCGAACGGTCGATATTGGCCCAATATAAGCCAAAAGCAGCTTTTTTACGACATTTCAAACTCTCTTAAGGGGCCTGTTAAGAGACCGTTAAAGCGCAGTGCAGAAGTTTCGTTCAGACTGAATACTAAAAAATATTGATGTTCATAGAGTAAGAGCTAGTTTTTTTCTGCATTGAATAAAATTATGTTTTGATGACTATATATATTTATCAACTCACTGCCCCAGTGCAGGATTGTTATATGTTAGTGATATAAAAATGTCTCAAATTTTATTTTCTCCGTTATATTCTGCACTATGTTACGTGTAAAAAAATTCAATGGTAAGATACTTTTTTTTCTCTCCTTTTAATTTTTGGCATCCCGTCTTACTACCGGTTTGGGTTATTGGCACTCATAATGGAGGTATAATAGGGAAGATAGACTTAAGAGAATGTGTCACTGCATTATTAAAATGGGAGAGCGAAAACCCATCTAAGAATTAAATACCTTGTTACACCTAGCCGGGACTCTAACCTCAAACCCCTCATTCCCCACAAACCAAATTGATGCCTTAACCTGTGTGTCCACAGGTGTGGGGGAGGGAGCTACATTAATTAAACTGTGAAATTTTCGAATTTGTTGAGTGTCAATAAAAAATCGTATTTCCTCTTACTGACGGTAACATCTAAGTTTAGGTAACGTATACCGAGTACTTTGAGAACTAATAGTTTTTTTTCTGATTTAAATGCTTTCACTGTGTTACACCTGAAAATATTAAATATAGGAGCCTTATCAAGGTTAAAAATCTCTTAAGACAACTTTATGGTATGTCCAAGTCACCTGGTTTGGATTGGGGAGAGGGGGAGGGCAGTGGAAGGGTTACGATAAAAGGGAAGTGTTTTTGCAGTTTTTAATGTAAAACTTTTGGCCAAAATAAATAATATATTTCTCCAGTATAAACATAGAGGTTAATGTTCACTTGGTGATATCAACCAGTCTTGAATATCTATCATGAGTCTAGCGGCATTAGACGAGAAACGTTTTAAATGACGAGAAAAAAGTTCATCAAATTTTAGAACACTCCTCCCAGATATTCAAGAACTGTTATAAGTTACCATGTGAAGAAAATTAAACTCTATCTTTCTACTGGAGAATTTATTTATTTATTTAACCTTAAATTGTGTTGCTATAAAAACTGCAAAATCACTGGGTTTTTTAGCGTTCCCTTCTACCAATCGTAAACAAAGATTTTTTGTGATTTTTGTGAAAATTCACTAATAAAGATCCTTTTTTTATGACATCAAAAACTTTGTCTTAATAGCATCATTCCATTCATCAACTAACATAAATTAAAGAGATTTCGTCTTTACTTTACAACATATTTAAACTATTGATAATCCTTGAAATTAATTATTATATTTTTTTTCCAATCAGGTGTACTCAAGAAATTGCCATTAAAAGGAAAAACGATTTTCCGAAGTTTAAGCTTTGAATATTTTTGAAATTAATTATCTTGGGTACATTCTTGGCTTTTAAGCTTTTTTTATTACTAAAATTTTCTATTCAAAACTTTGTGAATCAATGTCGAAAGAAATCACTTCATGTAATAAATACATCGATTAACAAATTTATTGCCCCGCCATTGTAAAAACACAATATATTTATATAATATAATGGCACATCTACGATAATATGAGGGGAGTACACACTATTTAGATTTTAGTAGGGACGAGCTTATAGATTAAGGAAATGGAACATAGACTAAAGCTGTGCATCGATACAAATTTGTATATAACTCGTTAGAGCCGTTTTCGAGAAAATCACTTATTTCTCTTTTTACCCTTGAGTAAACTACATTTAATTTTAAGGTAAGATCCAAAAATTCCCTGAAACCTCTCTGGGGAACCTTATTAGGACATTACACACCAAATTTCAGTCCAATCAGTAAAATAGTTTTGGCCTTAGGCCAATGAACAGATAAATATAAGACATTATGAAATACACTTTTTTTGTTTTAGGGGATTATGAAACGTCAACCTCCTTCAAAATCTCGATTTTGTGTATGTTTACATGTTTCGGGTATATTTTCAGCTTGTGTATCTAATTTACTGGTTAAACAGGCGTGAGATCGGTTCATTTATTCTCAGACCCAAGTATTGGGAGGCTGTGATCAGGTTATAATTTCAGTAAAATTTTCGTAAATTTTTTTAATAATGACCTTCCTTCATTTTTGTATGCTCCAGGCAATGGAAACGGACTGTAAGACGTTAAGCTAATAAATTAAAAGTTAGTCATGAGGATGGACTAGTTTTTCGTTGTTTTTTTAATCTTTCATTATTGTCACTACTAAATGAACAAACAAACCAACCTTTATTAAAACACACTAGGAGTTTACACGCGTTATGTAGTTAAGTAATTAACAGTCTCAGTTGGTGCCTTGCTTTAAACTTTTGTGCACGCCACCGAATGGAAGTGATTCATGTGTATATAATATTGTAATTCTGTGGTATTTTCTAATGGGAATCATTCGTGCTCTCAACAAATATGACTGAAGCATTAAGGTTTCAAATTATATGAGAATAAGAGAAAATTGTCATAATATTAAACATATTGAAGCTAATTAGTTTGTGTCCGTTGTGATCCTTAAACTTAACTCAAAATTTAAAAAATGACATGAGTACATTACACTCTATCCAGTAATTTTGGATTAGCATACCAATGCTCTGTCTCACAGGTATAGAGATTCGTGCTGTTCTAAGAATCTTACATCATTCATTATTTTAAGAATAATCTCTAATAGACTTGTGGTGTATATATATATATATATAGCGCCGAGTTTTACNTATATATATATATATATATATATGTATATATATATATATATAGCGCCGAGTTTTACTACCCGTTCAGGCTACTCGTTTGTGTACTAATTATGTTTGTGGCGTTAGGGATTAGTAAGGTTATATTTAGGAGAATTTACCCACATTTGCGTGGAAGGAGAGTGGGAAAACTATTTAAGGGAAACCACCCTCATTACGCCCAACTGGAATCTAACCACAATATCCCCGTCATCGGGCGTCTAGTTTATTGTGAGAATGACTCTTTAGACCATGTGATCACTTGTCCTAAATAGTTTATCAATACACCTCCCCCCAAATTCGGGTACATTTCACCCAAGTTTTACCTTCATAATCTACACTGTATTTGTGTTTGTATTGAAGCCCGAATGGACAGTAACACGTGGAGAAAACACAAAAATAAATAACTAGTTTTTAAATCGTTTAGAATGTTGTATTCAAATTAACCCCTAAAATAGCATAAATATTCAAATCCTAAACTTCCAGAATTGGTCCTATTAAATGTATTAAGACATGAATAAAGGAAAGCAAGGGGCACTTCACGCTAGGCTACGTGACCCAACTTTCTCCCACGGTCACTTCCAGCTACACAAAGTAATTTACTATTAATTGAACCCTGGATTACATCTGGCGCCTGATAAACTCATTATTGAACCATAGCAGGCCCCACACCAACGAACCACCTACCCTCATTTCGCGCAAGTGTAAATCACTGGATTCATATACGCACAACGCCTTGGAATCAATATTCCATTAATTTCACTATGGCCCTTGGCGCCGAGATTTATGTCATGCTAAACGCTAATTAATATTCTCGTCCGAGCTATACGTTGGCCGATAAGAACTCCCTCCTATCAGCTTTCAGCTCCTCAAGATAAACCATATTCTCCTCACATCCACCGTTAGAAAGATATTCAACCCTCTATAGCTCATGGATACTACTCCTTCCAGCTGACGTAGAGAGAGAAAAAAGAGAGATTTGTTTTCCGTGAGATGGCTCAGCTAAAACTATATTTAAACCCGTTTCACTGGTCGCATGGTCTAGGCGTCACTTTTTTAATAGACTTAACTGCCGATAGTGGGGAGATCAGGGTTTGAATTCCTGTATCGTATACCTAGGGTGGTTTACCCTAGATTATTGTCAATATTCCACACACACACAAATTAGGATACACTTCCTTTAAATTCAACCTTCCTTATCCTTAACACACTTACGTAATTAGTAAATATGCGTATAAAATGAACAAGTCGTAAAACGCGGAGCTAAAATAAAATAAAGACAAAACCACCTCAATACATCTTGCTGGTATTCGAATCCCAGCCCTCATGTTATTTGCAAACCAGATGAGACTGATGCCTTTGCCCATATTCTCACCGATATGAGTGTAAGCTAGTTCTCACACACATACCTGGATTTTCGTAGGAAGACTCTTTTCTTATAACTCGTAAGTTTCAATCTTAGGGTCGATTAACTCGGAAAATAGATACTCTACTGTACATGACTACTCTCAAACCAGAACTCGCATCGGAGTGTTGTTCTATAAGATCTTCACTTTAGAAAACAGTGAAATCGTTTAGTAAATTTTAAAATAACGGATTTTCACTGTTATATATTTTTTTTTAATGGTAAAACGGTTAGTTTAGGTGTTAATTGTGGTGTGAGACGAGCTCGTAAAGTTATCAACTTAGTTTTACTTGCTCTGTGGTCGAGTGGTCTCGTACTCAAATTAGTCGAAGAGCCAGAATCACAAATTAGGGGCATGTTGCGGGCCACAGCCTATAAAAATAGGTTTGTGTAAATATATTTTATACTTTTGTTTCTGCAGCACGTCTTACCACCCGTACAGGCTATGTGTGCACATTTTAAACATGCCAGTAGGTGACGTCTGAAAAAGGAGTAATTTAGAAACCAGATGATAAAAACATACGTTTGTGTACCCAACTGGAATTCAAAGCCTGACCCCCTTCCCCGACACCAGTAAACTAGATCATAAAAATCAAACTGTTAATCCGAGTGCTCGACAATGTAACTCTACTGTAGATATTTGAGGTTATGTATTTGGAATCATTAAACTATATTTGAAATATTTAAAAACTTCTACTCTCCCAGATGTGTATGTAGGTTAATGAAATACTCTAAACTGTATTTATTAACTTATGTAAATACAAATTTTCACAATCAAGAATTTCAAATGTTCAAAAAATAGAACCATTTGAAATTGTTATATGTTTTATAATATTCAGAATTATGTACACCATCAAATTAAACTACCATATTTTTTGTGTGTATGACTGTAGGCCGGGTGGTAATAAGAATATAAAAGTGTTGCAGACTAGGGGGCTGGTCAGACAGGTCTCGCGGGCCGGAAGCATTGTTACTAACTTTGTAATTCAAAGGGACGAGGTAGGTAAAGTTCAATTTCCATAGAAAGAGACTCATATGATCGCTATAAAAGTTACTAGATCTACTTTACCGTTTTCACAAATCAATTTATGTGATCTTAAGCTGACACTTTTGAGAGATATTATTAAAAACTTTAAAATAAAATAAAATGCTATCATTGTTGATACCCAAAAAATACGTATTTTCTAAAAGATTTCCTTCCAAAATACTAATATAACTTAGAGGGAGTGTATGCACATAATCACCAAGAGAGGATAGGAAAACCAAAGTGCTAAGTCACATGTGGAAAACAACTAACTCTAGTACAACTTTTAGAGACTCGAACCTCAACCTACCCATTAGTGACCATTCAGGCTATTATGATACTGACGCCTTAGACCACGTGTTCACCGATCTGTGACTGATACGATACAAAGGGAGAGGTTAATTTCGCGGCTATAGCTTGGAACTTAGCCTTCAACTCTGGTCGTCTTTATCAACGCGATTTTCTCAGTCTTGTGTTTTTATGTTTTTTCTTATTGTGTCAACCTAATGAGGTGACCAAAAGTTTAGTCTCAACGGATTGTGTTAAGAGGATTCGAAACTTGAAGGCAGGGCTTAAATCTCCAATTTGCCATATTCAGGGTGGTTTACACCCATTGTTATTTTTTAACCTGATCCAAGATGAAAATTGGTCAATTTACTTAAAATTCCGCCTTATTTTGAGTAATATGGTAAGCAATGATGATTAGTTGTCTTACTAGCATTAATATAATAACATAATATTCTAACTTGGCACTTAAAAATAATACGTAATCTAACAAATATTAAGTGAAACACAATTTAAAACTGGTAACTTTAGGTTTGAAAACATTTATACGATTGGACAATATACATTTAATGATGAAATCAAGCATAAAAGGTTTGTCAATAAATATAAGTCAAGTGATAGTAGCGATTTACATATGCGTTTTTCATTCCGACTTTCCTTTCTCTATAATGTTTATAAACAAAAGATATGTGCTAATGTAACTAGCATCTAGCTATGTTTTAAAATATATGATTTTTTATCCGGGATTACATATATTGTAGAGTTTTAAAATAGACATATATAAGAAAATAGAAAACGGGTCACTTATCTGTTAAATTGACTCTTAGCTTAGTATATATACATATTTGACTTGTTTTAATTGCCACTTGTAAAGGGATTTCCATGTTTTATCAAGATAAAAGAAAAAAAAGATCAAAACAGTACCGTCTTTAGTGTGTTTTTAGTAATATTTCTAGCTACAGTATTGTGTCTTCTATGGTTTTGTAAATAAGAATTTTGTGCTAGATGTTGGCAGTATGAAATTCATGTTGAAATGGCTTATCGTTGCAATAATCATAAAACAATATTATTATTCATACTGATTATATTAATACATGACTTACAAACTAATTTAATTCAAGAACTGGCCATCAATTCATATTTTTATACAGGAAGGCTCCAATTTCACAAATATTCAGTTTCACTCATTGCGGGAATCGAGCTCGGGACCCTTGATTCAGTGGGTATACGCGTTAACAAGGTATCGGACTTTATTACATTAAGTGGCACTTTATAAAAATACACCAACCTGAGCGCAATTTTTAATTAATGTGTACCCACTTCGGTGGTCGGATGGTCTAAGGCGTTAGTCTCGTGTTAGACTGGCCTGCTGACGACGGGGAGATCGGAGTTAGAATCCTGATTGGGTCAACTGAAAGTGTTTTTTTTATAATTTCCCACTCTCCCTCGATGCAAATGCTTGTATATTACCTCTAAAATGCTTCCTTACTCATCCCTATCCCATTAGATTTCTCATTTGTCATTTATTTTTTGTTTTTATCTTGCAATTTCTGAACCGACTGGTTATATCAGCACACGACTTAAAAAATCACTTAAATCTAGAACAGACGCAACAACGACCCCCTAGCTGTTAATTTATCACTGTAAGAGAGGAAACCCACTTTTCACAAATAATAGATTTTATAGCCAAGCCAGGAATCTAACCTGGGATCCTTAGTTCAGAAGACAAAAACCCTACCGATTGAGCTAAAGTGCTGGTCTACTCCATTAGAGTAGTTGTTATATGTGCGTTCAACCTGAACAGGTAGTAAAACATGTTTATAAAAAAAAGTGTAACACACATATTCAAATTACAGTTTTAAAACGTTTTCAAAGCCAAATGTAAAGGATGTGTTTCATTATTACGCAGCGCTGTTTCTAAAAATAAAAATAAAGTTTAACAAAAAAAGAGTGTAAGTACGGTAGTGAATGCCTCGCTAAAAACACAGATAGAGGAATATCTGTTAATTAGCTATTTATAAAAAGATGACTTTTGTGTTTTCAACCATCCCCGAACAATTTTATAAGTATAAAAAGTATAAATGAAGCGTGTTGAGAGAACGTAAAGAGGATTACAAAAGGAGGTTTAAATGAATAATAACAAATGAGGCACGACATGTTTAGTTAGTTAAAATTACCACAAGATGACGTCAGATGAGTGCTTTCCATCACGGTCTATTTTATATTGTAGCTGCTTGTCTATACGAAAACGAATGCAAGTCTCGTAATATTGCAGTTAATTGCCAAGTTGTCGAGTATTTTCAAAAATAAGATTAAAAAGGTTTTATTTTCAAGAAAAGTATTCAAACTTTAATTTTATCTATACATGTTGAACAATTGATATATATATATATATATATATTTATTTATTTATTTATTTATATTTAGGTGAGTGATTAAACAAACATCGAGGTCTTCACTATACTGTACTTATATTTCAGGAATACAAACCATTATTATTCGAGAAAATAAGTTAGAAACTTACGCCATTGAGCCAAGTGGCATAAATGTCAAGCTCATTTAGTCCGATTTACTGGTGACGACTAGTTCAAGGTTCAATTCCTGGATGATGTAGCCTACTGAGGGTGGTTTTTCATCACTTGTTTCACATTATCTCTCCACGTTAATAATGGTGCGTTTCCCATAACTACCTTCATCATCTTTATTCCATTGAATAAGCCGCTACCCGGCTCTCGTGTTGAAAAGTATGCGATAAAAAAATAAAACGCGTATGTAACCTGACTTTTGAGCTATTTTCATTCGTAAAATGGAGCAATACGGGAGTTAGGACAAGTGGTATGCGTGTTTACTCTCCTTTGTAGTCCCGCGTCGATATGCACTTTCTACCAAGTCAGAAAAGGACATCAATCCAACCTTTTGAAGTTTACAGGATGGTGTCACATTCACTCGATGAGTAGGATTCTTAACTGTTGCCCCATTTGACGATACAAGTAGCTTTATAATGGTATAATGAAACACTCTTGCAATAGTCTGGGCTGCCAATGACAAAGATATCAATGTTTGAATCTTAGTAGAATGACTAGAGATAATTTTTTCCAGATCTTTTCCTCTCCATTTCTCTCACCGCGCAAATGTGGACACGGTTCATTTATATTATGCCTTTCTCATTCCAACTTCATAAGCATAATAAATTGATATATATATTATATGTGTAATATATATATAATATGCCTATCGCTCGAATGGGTAGTGAGACGTGATGGAAAAAAAATAGCATAAAAAACAAATTAATTTATTTAGACAGTTAATGTGTATTTTTTCTCAAAGACTATTTTTAACCTAGAAATTTTCTATGCACAGAGTAAAAAAAGGCCTATTTACATGGCAGAGACTATAAAATTTCGGGACAAGCTTTATTTATTTATTTATATTAAATGCTTTTGTAATTTCATTACAAAGGATGATATAAATAAATAGCCTGCAAATTTAAAAGCAATAAGGCTGATTTCGTCTCTATAAAATATCGCAAGAGCATTTTGCAAATCAAATTCATTTTCATCAAATGTAATTACTTTAATGTTAAAAGTAATATTTACAGTTTTTATTTTATGATACAAAGATCAAGTGTTTATTTTTTAAACGTTCATTTACATTAAAAATGTGCGTATTTGTATTTTTAAAATACGGGTTTGTTTATATTTAGTCTGTTTTAATTTTCCAAATTAAATAAACTGTATAATTGAGAGTTTTGTTAGTGTTTGTTCTAATTAATCTTATAATCAGTTAGCCAAATGTAATTTCTCACCAATGAGAGTTTCATTACATATCAACGTTTATTTAAAACTATAGTTTTCCTGCGGCTTCACTCAGATTAACTTTTTTCCCCAGCGAATCATCTAAAGATTATATATTACCAAAAACCCCATTTCAGACACGTATGAGATAATGGAAATGTTTTATATGGCAACCACGCCACACATTAGAAACTACTTGTAGTAATGACCCATTCTTGCCATTCTTGGTTCAAAAATGGCTTTCTTCGGCCTTCGTGGGGGCATTATTCCAATGAACACCAAAATAAATTATTTACATTTTTTGTAATCTTTGTATCAAGGATGGCTTTCTTAGGTCTACGTAGAGGAATTATTAGAAAAAACCACCCCCAGTGTACCTGACCAAAATTGAACCCCAATCTCCCCGTCTTCAGCAGTCTAGTCCAACATGAGTGTCCCGCGTTAGACCCCGTTGCTACCAAAGAGGGTAACTTGCTTTTTAAAATTACCTTCCTCTTGTTTCCTATTTTAGACAAACACATGCTACAAAAAAAAAAATTAAATTTACATCCTGGCAGGAAGACTCCTAAAGACAATTTTTGTGAATAGGCTAAATAGCCTAGTCTTAGAGGATTTATAAAAAAAATACATTTACAAAAAAACTACTTACAGTTATTCCTATATTTCATATGATCATCCAAAAGGATATAAGTAGCTACGAAAAATTAAATATAGTTACAAGAACGGAAAGAAGAATTGCGTCTCAAATACATTTTCATCACTGTGACTAAGTAACATTAAAAATACTATCGTAGCATAATACAGTTATATTTTTGACAGACAGGGTGACAAACGAAGACGTCCTAGGAAGAGTGGGTGAGAAGAGAACCATTTGGATGTGATTATTCAGTACAAAGCAAATTGGATCGAACACATCTTTAGAAGGAACTCTCTTCTGTTATAGAAAGAAAGGTTGAGGAGAAGAGGAATATAGAAAGAAGAGGATTCAAATAGTGGATGACTTTAAGGAAAGAAGAAAATTCCAAGAGCTGAAAGAGGGGGCAGAAGATAGGGTATTAGTGGTCTAAGTTCACTGATCAAAGGAATCGACCTGTCGTAAGACAGAACACTTAATAATATGATTATTCTCGATTATGTTTCATTATTCGTTTTAATTCCTAAGATAAAGTTGCAAGATACCTTTTTTTTACTAAAACATTATTTTTTTAAATCACAAAGTAAATGGCATTCAATCAAAAAACAACTTCGTACTTAATCAATCCTCACTAACTTTCTTCACATACTCCTCTAGCTTCAACAACATCCATACACCGAGTCATACATGCTTTTTTTATTGTTAAGTTAGCCTTATGAATTAAATGTTTGGTAAAAATATTGAGTTTGTATCCGAAATTAAAATTATTCTGGGTGTATTACATTAATATCAACTTATTTTAAAACCTATATCTAAGTTGTCTCAGTGAGCACGTGGTATAAGGTGCCAATCTTGTCTTGTCTGATTTGTATGTGAAGAATAGTTTAGAGTTGGAATCTAAGGTATTTGTATTGACGTTTTTTAATTACTTAATAGTTTCCCAATCTACCCCTACACAAATAAAATTCTACCTTATCAATCATTACTCTTTACTCTTATTAAATTCGTATAGCTAGGACAGTTACTAGGACCCAGTGTGTAAAAAAAAAGGTAAGACACAATCGCATTATCTTTCTCATAATGTGTGCTAAAGCTTAGAAGAAAAATTTCAAAATTGGTGGTATAAACCTTTAAAATTTAAACATCAATTATGAACAAAATCCATAAAACTGTTTTGGATCGGTGGCAAGGGACAGACATACATGGGGACAGACAGAATTGTAAAATCTACTTTTTTGGGTTCAGAATCATAATAAAACGTAAAGATTTATCATAATCTCGTGATTAATTTTTTTTCACGATCACAATATTTTCTCTTCATATAAGCAAGTTAAAATAATTGAGAATTCTTAATTATTCAAATAAATTATTTAAAAAATCAATCTGTAGAAATTAAAAGACTAAATAAAAGGTGTATGAATAAAAGTGTAAATATTTGTCATCATTACATTCACCAAGGGGAACTTGAGTGGCGAAAGTAATTGGCAATCAGCAGTGCCACGTTACGGTAAACTTATCAAACTAAACCCCTCTCTAACTCACTCATTTGTTTGGTCTCTTTCAACTCACCTTCCCCTCTACCCTCTCTTCGCCCTTTTTTCTCTCCCACTCGTAACTCTCTCAGCAAACATTATTCTAACTGACGCTTCAATTTCCTGAATTGACTCTTAACAATCCTCATCTCCTAAGCCCCTTTCCACATACTTTTGACGTCATTGCATTTGGAAGTCCCTCAGGTTTGATGGGTCGTACGTGTGCGTCAGGATTACTAGACGACCTTTAACATCGGGAAAGTATTAAATGAACAAGTATAAAGACCACGAGAATCTATATCGGTTAGTTTCGACAGCGGACCGAATCAGCAGTTGTAATAACGTTGGAAAAAGTCGTCAACCCATTTTATCTCTGGGGAATGTTATTTGTTTGTTTGTTCGATAGGCCTTACCACGTAGTCTAATCAATGTTTTCAAACCTTTTGTGGTTTGCCGATTATCTAAATTACATTGTACGTTTAATTTCCCAGATATTCTGTGACTGATAAAACATTTGAATTCATTTCCTCTTGCCTTATTTTCCCGGCTAAAATCATTTTATAATATAAATTAATTTTGAGGTGGTACATCTGTGTCTGGCAACTTCAAAATATTTTTTTTATCATATAAAAAAGTATATTAATGTTTAATTTTGGTTTCTGCCTATACAACAAACACGTTGAAAACCAATTCCATTACCTTTGCTAGCGAGGTAGGTTTTTTTTACCTTTAAAACCAATTCAAAAACAATATTTACCTGTGTAATCAGAACAGTTTTTAATATCGAGATAGCCCACTTCAATGGTCAAATGGTCTAAGACATCACTCTCATGTTAGACTGGTTTTCTGAAGATGCGGAGATCGAGGTTCGAATCCCGGTTGGGTCTAATGCGGGTGGTTTTTCTTAAAATGGTTTCCCACCCTCTACGCAAATGCAGGTAGATTATCACTCAAATGCCTCTTTCTTCATCCACCTTCTCTCCCCATCGGTTCCCAAATGCCTCTGCTCTTTCTTCCATCCATCACTCCTCCAAAGATGCAGCCCCAGCCATTCAGACTAAGTTGTCCAGAGTTGCCCAGCGGGGACCTCGAGGTGGTGCCCTGACAAGCTATCCCCGCTAACAGGTACGCACTATCAGACACTTAGTGTATGTCGATAAAGAAGTATCCACCTCCTCACACACATATGACCCGTCGGGGTCTTAGCTATGACGGGCCTCGCCCACCACATTGCCCAGGGGCCACCTAGTGGAGGTGCCCCAACAGGATTTTTTTTAGAGAGCTGTCAGTACCGGCAGGTGTCAAAGAGTCTAGTGCTCGCTTTTATGAAGCGTGTTCGGGCCCAGAGTGCATCCCGGCCGCTGTACGTCAGACCGGTGCCATACGCTTGGAGTCCGTGACCTCCGACTCTGCGAGGCAGTGAGTTTAAATGCCGACGAGTGATGGCATTGTCAGCCTGGTGAGGTCCGGGCCTTTGGGTCCGTGCTCCTGGAGTTCTGGGCTTGCGATCCTGGGCCTCACCATTCGTGCGGTGAGCCGTTTTAGAGCTCCAGTGCTAACCCGGACAGTTAGTAGTGCATGGGCTATAACTTGGGCGCCTTTCCTTGTACGAACGAGGAGTGGGGAATTACTTTCCCACGCGCAATGGGTGTAACCCCATTCCCATACACACGGGAAAGAGTGGAGAGCGCAAGGTCGCTTCTGTGAGCGGGAAGTAAATGACTCCGGTTATCACCCCGGAGAGGTGGGAGGCACGAGCCTCCGGTGTCGGTCCAACTAGTGAGTGACTGGAAGGGTCAGGAGGAGTTAATTCTCGCCTACCTGGGTATCCGGCCTGAAGCAGATGGTCCCACCCTTCGGGGTCCTTGGTGCCACTTCCGTGCTGAGACCATAGCACGTTAAAGCCAACACTAATATGGTAGGGAGGAGTGATATGTAATTTAGAGGACAAGTATGCACATCTTCGTGTGGATTAATAAGTTGCGAGGAAAACCTTTCAAGAGTAAGTAACAAATTCAAACAAGCACCCGCTTGGTAAGCTACCTATACTTCATACCATATATTCAGTGCTAAACACCTAGTTATTAGTAAGTTTTAGTCTCGTACCTTGCTGCGTGTATAATTCAATCAATAGATAAATTTAACCACAAAGGAGTCCCCTTTATGGAAAAACGGCACGGCTGATATTCACACATCTCCTCACATTATTGCTGACCAGAAACAGCTATACAGCTTATCCAGCTTATATGAGTTAGTAACTATTCAAAATGCAAATCACCCATTGCCATAATCAGCAGAGGACCCGTCGTTGAGGAACAACACCTTCCTTCTCTCCCCTTTCCAGGTACATATTTAAACGTTCAACAAACCCTGGAACAACCTCCATCCCATCACCAGAGGTCAGAGGTTTAGCATTTAATACCCACCAAGGAAGGACAAACACCTACGGTCAGAAGATTAGTAAAGATCACGAAGGTACTATTTCTATTCACCCTGCGACCCCAAAAAATAGGGTTAGTGTGTAGCGTTAGCTACGATAGCTACAACAGATGCTCAATTCACCAAACTGCTCTCCCATTTTGCAAGACCGCTCTGAAACGTGTTGACTGGATACGACATAAAGACGGACTGATAACCCTCGCTAATGCTCATCAACCCAGCAACCTCTAGGGGCAAATCGGGCAATATAGCCCCTCTTCAGATACCTTGGTTATTTTTTTTTTACCTTATATGGAGGTGTTTTGGAATCTAAGATTCTCATTGGTCCTTCCTAACTCACAAGACAACTCATTGTTTCGAAGCAATTGAAATGTATTTGGTTACGGTATTTATAGGGGTAGTTTGGATTGCTCAGACAACTCAGTTCTTCACGGTAAGGGGCTGCGCTCTGCTCTGGTACACCCATTACTTAATTCCAAATATATTCATTGCACTTAAAAATAACTTATAGTGATGTATTTCTTTTTTACTTTTCAAACGTCATTCTCAAGTTTATTCTGATTATCCTTATGTATACCTAGCAGATTAAAGTTTTTAAATTCAAATACACTTTAAATATATAAATTTAATTTAGTTTGATTTTGTTTACATAACTCTTGCTCTTCGTTTTGAAGATTTCTCGTTTATATGTAAATTCAAGCTAGTCGTTGAGGCAGAAATCAAATGTACATTGTAGTCGTTGATAATTTTAAAATTGATTCAATTAGAATAAGTTTAAATAAATAAAATATATTATCATTGTGGTTTCGATTATATAACTAATACTTGTATCTATAATATTTTGTAATCTTTGTTTCGAAGATTTCTTGCTTTAAATTTAACTAAGCCTGGGGGGGGGNGGGGGGGGGGGGGCTAGATTACCATGTATTTATCAGTCTGAGAAACTTCAATTTAATCTATTCAACTATGTTGCTTTTTGCTTTATTTCTTGTATTAAATATTGTTTATGCTATGTTGAAACCATGCTAACTCACTGAACAGACGCTCTGTATTTATGTGACCATGAGGTTGTATGATTTTCCTTTGTAAATATATAAATAATTGGTGTCTTAATGAATACAATCTTATTATATTACTGAAATGTTATCTTAGTTCTTATTGTGATACAGATGTGACAAATCAACTTGCTATCTCTTCACAACCTTCTTTATTTTCTTCACCTATTAATTAGTTTATACACCCGCTTCGGTGTCCGCATGGTCTAACACGCTACTCTCGCAGTGAACTATATTGCTGATGACGGGAAGATAGAAGTTTATATCTTATTCAGGTGTATTGAGGGTGTTTTTTCCAAAATTGTTTTACACTCTCCCTCCAAGCATATGTGGATACACTTCCTATAAATATAGTTCTTTATATCCCTAAAGCAATTAGCTTAAATAAGCGTATCACCCGAACGGGTATTAAGACGTGGTGCTAAAAAATAGTTTATATTGAGGATAGGTCGTATGAAAGCCTCAAGTATGAAAGCCTCAAGTGTGAAAGTTCCATGCCTCAACGTGTAATACGTATTCGTCAAATAAATTCCTGTGCTAAGCTCATGAGTTTTTTTGTGCCCCACGTCTCACTACTCATCCAGGCTGTCTGCATATTTATAACAATGGCGTAATGACGAGGGAGGTAGAGTTTATAGTGTATGTGTCCACATTTGCGTGGAGGGAAAAAGGAAAGGCATTTAGAGAAAGAAAGAAAAAGTTGACTCAGCTAGTATACGAATCCACTACCTCCCCATCACTAGCAATCCAGTCCAATATAAGAACGACATCTTAGAATCTGTGACCGCAGATGCGGTTGCATTGTCTACAGCTATTTTAAGAGCAGAGGACAAATATTTAATGATATTCAGCCCAAAACAAAACCTGTAAATAAGTTAGCACACACAATAGTATTCTAGAAGTTTCCTTGTTTCCCCAACAGTTGAGTTTAATTCCTAATGCTACAAGTGACACTAACTATCTTCAGCTCTACCAATACAGCTATCCAGAATTACCAAACCTAAGGCGTAGTTTTGTTGTTTGTTTTGTTTAGTGACCGAACTGACAGTGTAATAGTAACATTCATCCGCTCACTAAAGGAGGATTATTCCAGAATTCTTGAAACTTCAGCACTTCAAGACATGGCAAAGCCATATTATCTTAGGAAACAATTTACTAAGCATCCTGCCTCCCTGTATTTGCACCTCCCCTCTCTAACTGAGCACATCCTTTCGGGATGAGCACGCTTCTAATCAACACCTCCCTAGACAGCCTCGTTACCAGACTAATTAACATAGTGACTTCACTTTTTGCGAGTTGCACACACACTTTAGTTCCTCCTCCGCCCCGCCCCGTGATGGTTTCCCGCACTACGTGGCGTTATTCTTAAGAAGATGACTTCACAAGTCTTGGTTGACTTGTAAAATCATTGCCTTCTTGAAGGCAGATATATCTCCATACTGTTTTTTTTTTAAATGAGAATGTCAGTCAAGAAGCTTCAAAACCATTACATAAATACTCAATTATCTCAAATTATTCTGTTGTGGTCTGTTTAGAAAAAATTAATTAATTTGTTTGTTTCAGGAAACATATCCCTATGATTCCAACCATTTACTATTAACTGAGAGCTGCGGCATTTCACGTTAAATGTAGTTGGAAATGAGCTTATTTCACCTTTTCATTATTTGTTTTAAAATCAAAAACTTAAAATATTTATTTAATCTAATAGACATTTCACCTCACCTTTTAATTAATATATTTTTAAATAACTATGACTTCCGGAAATCTCGCATTAGTTCAATAAAGAATTTTGTTACTTTAAAATACGACGCACAATACCTTACAGCCTTCGTTTTAGAAAATGTTATGGAATGGTGAAATTAGTTCATTTTCAATAAAGTTTCATAAATACAATGGCATTGAGATATATATCTTCATGTAGGTGGTGTCCTTAAACTTAATTTCTTACATATTTTCTACTGTTAAATTTTACCGTTTTGTTCATCTCATCCCTTTTTAAATGCGTCAAATAATCCTTGGATGATTTTGTTTGCACAAGTTCTCAGACTTTGTTTAATGTTTACTACACGTGTGATATAAGGACTACTAGTGACGTAATATAATGAATAAAGATAATAAAGATAGCTTACCAAACCCTTCCTTCACCTCTGACAAGACATCTTGTGAATGTGAGGAATTCCAGGCCTCCACCGTGGTTCGGATTCCACTATCACCCTACCATTACACATTAGCGTAAGTGCGTATAACCCGAACGGGTAGTAAGACGTGGTGCTAATAATAATAATAAAGATAGCTATAGTAAAATGCAACAGCTAAGAGAAATCATGGGAAAGGCCCAGTGAACATAACAAGAAAAGAAAAAATTGTTACTCGTCACACGAGGTAGTTAATGGAGCAATCCAACGCCTAGCTCAGTCAGTAACGTGTATGACTACTGAGCTAAGGGTCCCGGATTCTATTCTCAGCGTGGTCAAAAAATGTATCATTTGTTAAATATTTTAACATTGATAAATTAACAGATGGGGATGGATTGAATAAAAAAAAAGTGACATAGACCATAGGCTGGAAACAGTAATGGTTGTAAAATAAAGTTATTGATTGTAACTTTGACTTTCCCGTCAGTTACTCCTAACTCACATAATACGAATTCAATGTATTTAACTCCTCAGCGACCTGTGTGGACTCTAATGTCAGTACAACAGCTAAGGTACAATTTTCATAGGGTAGCTTCAAAAACTACCAGATCTATATTGATGTGCACGCACGTTAAGTCATTTGAGTTGTAGCTTTCACTTTGGATGGGTATTGTCATACCCATTTATAGCACCATGAAAATACTGTAAATGTTATCAATTTTTGCCACAAAAATATGTTTGTACTTTTTAAAAGATACTTTTAATGAGGTTAGTGTGTACTGTACCTGTCTTGCACTCTCAACTATAAACTGGGAGTTCGGGTTTCATGCTATTAATTCCATTTTTGGATTAATTTCTTTACATCAGCTATATTTGCGTATTCTGGTGCATTGCTTCAAAATTCTCCCTAAATGCCATGTACCTCTAGAGTGGTTAGTTTTAATAGCGTTAGTCAAGTAGTAAAATGTGTATGGACTCGCTTTTCTTGTAGCTGTTTTTGACTATGAGGCCAAGGTTTGAGTCTAGGCAGATACACTGAAGGTGGTTTTCCACGTGTGTTTTTTCCTGTGGCTTTTTCATCCTCTCTAAAAAAAATTGGATGCATTTTACCCAAACTAATATTTCTCGTCGTTAAAACTCGCTTAAAAACACATTTTGGAGAAATATTTGATTTGTAACGCTAATGAGCTTTCAGGTCAAACTACCTATCCGTGCGGCCATCCATGCGAGTTGATCACAAATATAGTGCAAAGAATGTACACGCAGGAAAATCTTTGTATGTTGATTGAGACCATTTACTTTGGAGTTTGAAAATATATTAGTATTTATTGATTTGATATATTGTAGTGACTTAGTATGATAAAAATATAACTTTATTATAAGCTAATATGAGGAAAGACATAGAAATTTTTTTTAAAAACTAATCTTTGTTACGGAATAAATATTAAGATGTATTTAAAATCAAACCTATCAGTTGATTCATTCTTACATTCGTTATAATTAAAAACTGCTCTTTCCCTTTCACATATACTTTAATTGTATACTTGAAAAAAAAATGCTTTCGTGTAAATTAATAGGGTCCTTCCCCATCGATGAAGTTTTAATTGTGGTCATTGATTCAATAAATTGCTTTTCATTGTCACCTGTTATAATGGATTGCATGAATTCGTTGAATGTTTTAGAGTGTCCCTTCGGTTGCTCAGCTACTCGGAGTTTCTCTTGAAACGGCGCCAACAGGGAGAGTGGGTGGGCGTCGAAAAGCTGATAAAATAATTAAAATTAGGAATGTTTCGTTTTTTTTTTAAATTATTAGATACAAGTGAGATCCACGTCATAGCTACACTACATTGAACTATTTTATGGTGGGTATATTTCTATGTTTAACAAGGGTGGGATTAAATTGAATTTAAATTAATGCCCATATTTCTTTCATTTTTATGACAAAAAAGTTTGGTCAAAATAAATAAAATATTGCTTCATCAGATAAATAAATTTTACTTTATACGCATAGTAATATTAATTTGTCATTAGCATTGCGAAATTTGTTCAAACCTTTTTCTCTTCATTTAAAAGAGTTATACACCCGCTTCGGTGGCTGCATGGTCCAAGGCATGGACTAGACTACCGATTACGGGGAAATTGAGGTTAGAATCTCGGTTGGGTGTACTGAGGGTTGTTTTACAAAATGTTTTTTCACTCTCCTTCCACGCAAGAGCGGGTACACATCCTCTAAATATAACCTTCCTAATCCCTAAACCATTAGTGTAATTAGAACATAAGATTATAACCTGAACGGGTAGTAAGACGTGGTGATAAAATAAAGAATAAAAAGCATAATCAAATGCCGCGATTCTCATGAAATATATTCAAGAACTGTTGAACTTCTAATATGTAGAAAATTAAACTATATATATCTTACTTACATCAATTAGGCCTAATGTTTCTAGGTTGGACCCTAGGTCAGTTTTCCATATAGTTTCCCCTACCGGTTTGCTAGGCCTGCCGTAGCCTTGCATGTATTATAATCTAATTCAGGATTAGGACAAGCACAACATCCAGTCCCCAGTCGTAAATTCATCACTGTGAAAAGGTAAACCCATATTTCAACATTGATAAATTTTCGGTCATGCCGGAAATCGAACCTGGCACCCTTAGCTCAGTAAGCAGACACGCTACTGACTGAGCTAAGGTGACGAAACTAAATGTATATAATGGAGT
The DNA here is from genome assembly GCA_902141385.1 of Timema californicum. Classification (NCBI taxonomy): domain Eukaryota; kingdom Metazoa; phylum Arthropoda; class Insecta; order Phasmatodea; family Timematidae; genus Timema; species Timema californicum. Next base: position 43,631 of record CABFOW010002283.1, on the reverse strand, counting down.
AAAATGCATTTTCCCGATACCTTAGCTTAGTCGGTAACGTGTCTATCTAATGATCTAAGGGTCCCAGATTAAATTCTGAACATGGTCGAAACATTTATCATTGGTGAAATGTAAGTTTCTTCTTTCTCAGTGATGAATTAACGGCCGGAGAGTGGATGTTGTGTCTGATCCAGATGTAAGTTAGTTTTTATGTTATGCACTGATATTAAGAATCAGTTCAGAAAGTTTGCGTTAAGATACCTAGAATTAATGAAATTAAAAAAATATTTATTTACTTTCGCCAAAAAAAGTTTTTATTTTCATAAAAACTACCGAAATATTAATCTTTCTCATGTTCCCTTCCGTTATACTCTAAAAAATGTTAATATTACGCAAAGCCTTCAGAATTGTTGGTTTCATTAAGGGATCCGTCTACTTGAAAGTAGATATTTTAACACTACATTATTTTAAATAGAAATTAAAGATGTAAATCCTTAAAACCACTAAAACAACCCTCATTTTCTTCAATCTTTTGCTGAGATTCTATTAAAATTGGACTCTATTTATTTGAGAAAGGCTAGATTTATGTTTATACCCCTTACTTTTTAATATCAGGGCACACAATTTCGCTTGGATTATCGTCGAAAATATGTTGCTTTCACCTTTTTGTGAATGTTCAATTTATTTATTTAACTAAGCCTGGAAGACTTGTAACACTATAGGAACATGTTGATTGATTCCTTTTAACTCAATTTTGATGTGGACGAGATTTTGAAATGTGTAATTCTTTTTAATTATTGGGGGATTTTTGGACGTCTGAAGCACGTTTCAGATCTCCCTTAATACAAACCTTGCTGAATGGCATAAGAAATAGTGTTTTTAGTCGTATATTTTGTTTGAGTTCTGGTAGGCTTACAAACGGGGTGAACAAATTTAACCTAACCTAACCCAGAGGGAATAATATGAAAAACAATTGGGAAAATATCTTGCACTCAGTCAAAATTGAATCTCAGCCTCTTCTCTCAGAGTTTAGTGAATGATTTACAGATTTAATACTGTCAAATTCTACCGATTTTTTTTCGAGCACTTTATACATACATATTATTTCAGTGTATATCTTCCAGTCAAATTCAAAACTCAACACAAACACCTAATAAAATTAATAGCTACACTTTAAAAAAAAAAAATCTACACACTTTACGATGACATTTCATAAAAAGTAAACATTTTAATTAAGAATGTGCCGCAGGCTTACAAAATTGTTAAAACACTTTCTCATAAACGTAGCGCCACTTAATTATTTCAGTATTTAATAAAACAATGTGTTAATAAACTCATATACACTTCGTTTACAGTGAAAGCTTATAGACTTACCTTTAACGGGCTTCACTATGGCGCAAGGTGTCATATAAGCTATACCAAGTGCAAACAAGCAAGATAAGTTTGCTATACCCTAATTTCGGTTGGAAGAACAGTTTAGAATATTCAAACATATTTCTTTGCAGCCAAAATTGGTAACATTGTACTATATTATTTGTGTTATAATAATATCTGACAAAAGAAACAGATGCAGATAACATAACTTGATCTTTTAATATAATAAAAGGGTCTTAGTAACTTTAGTAACTAATTTCTACTGTTCTTCCTACCAAAATCATACTATACCTTTCAGAGTAAAGTACAGTAGCCCCATGATTTCTTTGGTGCTGACTGACAGCTCACAGCCGAATTCTGACGGCTTTGAAAAGTTACCAGACCAAATTATGTACCCCTACGCCGAACCATATGATCTTCAAAAACATGTGTTTACCAGCTGTCACTTCTGACAGTCAAAATTTAGGTATATACCTTAATGTCAGTCAGCACCAAAGAAGCCATGGAGCTACTGTAAGTAGTGTACTTCCGCACCAGGGGGTGCCGGGACAAAAGAAAAAACCTCCATGGTGTTAACCCACAAGCGAGTTATACCAACCGAGCGACCGCCACCGTTACAGCCAATATCATTGCTGAAGGAACTACAGGACTTATGGAGAAAAGCTTTATTTTCCCTCTCTATCAGTTAACTGTTGCTAAATCTCCTCGCTTTCAGTTGTGTCGTAAGATGGTGTGCTGGGGTGAGAAGGAGCTACTGTCAAACTCGAGTAACCAGCGTTGTGAAACTTGTCTATAGTAAGAGAAGAGATTGACTACGCAAAAACGAGAGAATGGCAACACTGTTACCCTTTGGTAACCATGCAGTTCCCTCAGCAATTATAGTGCCAACATTCGCGGATAAAGGGTGTCATGTGGTCGGCACGACGAACCCTCCAGCCATTAATCTCAGTTCTCTAACCCAGAGCCGCTATTTATTTATTCAAGTAGCTCCTTATTTGTTCTCACGAGGCTGAGTTTGAACCCGTTCCAGACCAACTGCTTCACAAGTAGATTTTGGAAGCGCCGGGGATCGAATCCTGGACCTATGGATCTATAACTATGAACTATGACCAATAGACCACAGGGCCGGGACTAAATTCCAAATATATCGTGTTTTGTTTTCCTGTGATGGCGAGATCAGGGTTTAAATCCCAGCTGTGTGTACTAAGAGGGGTTTATCAGAAATGTGGGCACATTTACTCTCAATTCTACCATACATATCCCTATCTCAATCATGTAATTCAATCCGTATAGCACCGACATGTATTAAGAAGCAATGCGAAAAAAAACACTTTTACCTTTCACTGGGTAAAAAAGAACAAAACGTGTCCCTAAAAAGTATATGGGTATACTCCTCTGTTAAGGCCGCTACACACGAACAGGTATACCTGTGAGGTTAGCCTGTCCGGTATAACTGAACGTGTGAATGAAAAAATTGTACAGTTATTTCGGCCTGCACAGGCGATCGGAGCATATAGTTCATTTCATTCGATATACCTGCATCGGAACAAACTGTGCAGACATACTGGAGCGTATGTACCGAAGTGCGCAGGCGGCTCAGTTCTGTTGTTGCTGTTGCAATCGCCGTATAGTTCACTTCTTAGATACGTTTCATTCTTTCTTTATAAACTCAGTGTTGTACACAATGATGGCCAAGGCCGTAGTCAGAGGTTTTTTTTTGGAGGCTCAAACTCTCCCTGAAATTTTATAAACAAGATATATATGGCTTTATTTATGACTAAAACAATATCAA
>CABFOW010002283.1:0-30235 GCA_902141385.1 Timema californicum | reverse complement strand
ATATATATATATCCGTGTAATTGATAAATATTTCATGCTACTTATATATATATATATATATATCCGTGTAATTGATAAATATTTCATGCTACTTTATAAAAGTGTTAAACCATATTATTAATATTTGTTCTTTAGTAAACATTTTGTTATTTAAGTTTCATGTTTGAAAAAAACAATACACGACATATTTTTCGATGGATGTCAAAAAACTAAGCTTTAGATTTCCCTTAAGCTCACTCACAATAAATCCCAAACAATACCTATTGTTTACTGGATTGAAATTTTATTTCATCACAAACGTTTAATGTATTATTCAAACGGATGTCTGATTGTTTTTATAAGCTTAGCTTTTCCCCCAAATGGTAGGTTTACCTTTGTGCAGAAGTTTGTGACTCTTTTCTTTTAAAAAAAAAAACTGTCTCTCCGGTGCAGGAATAGATGAGTAGACTTTGTGACGTCATATGCGTGGAAAACGTTTCAGTCTGGAACGATGGGGCTACTCTTTTTTCTTTCATTTATGCTTTATTTCTAAAAACTTTCCTTTATTTTTTTATTTGTTCCATGCCAAGTCCTTTGAAGTAAGTGGCTGCGCGTTCAAAACCTGACTGAATTACTTCTTCCCACCCCTTTGGCCATTTCCTCCCTATTACTGGACGCTTACCTCTATTCATGCCTTTATTCGTCACCTTCATCTTTTTCTTCCACTTAAAAATGGCTCTCTGTACTTCATTTTCTTTTTCATCTTGGTTTTCTTTTGAGTTTCATAGTTCTGTCATTTCACCCATCCAACTTGATATACAGCTTTTGTAAATCATAAATGGTTGTGGTGTGGACAGTTTTAAAAATATAAATAATTTAATTATTAAAACAAAAGTAAATATATAATTAAAGTTGTATGTGTAGGTACCATATGAGTAAAGTAGTGTTATGCATATATGTATGTGTGCGTGTCTTTACTGCGTCTTATTACTCATCCGGTATTTCTGAATATTTACACTAATTGGGTAGGAATGGTGGATTGGGGGGGGGGGGGATAGAATGTACAGGAAATATACCCGCATTTTCAAGGTGAAAGAAAGTGGGGCACACTTTTTTTTTTCAAATGTCCTTAATGCAACTGACCAGGATTCGAACCTTAATCTAATTGTCACAGGTAATTCAGTTGATTGTAAAAGTAACTCAATTCACTCAATTGAGCAAGGTAATTATGCTTAGGGTATAAAACTATCAAAGTAAAAATCAGTTTAATACTGTTTATTAAAAAAGATAGTTGAATCGCTTTAGCTTACTTATTTTTATGTAGCTTGGAATAACTCCCACAGTGAGTTTTCAATAAGTTTTGTTAGTTATTCTGGCAAAATAAGGATATTTATGTGTGTCACAAGTAATATAAAAAGGCGGCCTTTGTACAAAATATGATTGGTGTATTAGACAGTAGAATTCTGGTAATAAGAGAGTTTTAGAAAAGGTAAACATTTTTTTAGGTCACCATTGATAATATTTTACCATATTATTAGTATTATCCTAGAGCAAGCATGTCCATGGTTTCGTGTGAGTCACGGACTTTTTGATGAACCAACCAACATAAAATGCAGCCAGATTCTTATTTTTATAAACGTTGAGAAAATACAACATTTTGGAATGTTATATTAGAAAATTTGTCGTAATTTGTAGGATTATGGCATTATATCGTTTTAAGTTGGTGTACCAAATCTGTATATTTTCTTCTAAGTGGATCAACTCCCACAAATGGTTAATGTTTATAATCATTATGTGCAATGTTTAGAAGAACGTACAGTACAGCTGCTTTCTCATATGAAATCAAACAAACCACCCGAGAGATTAAAATGACTTGGGCATAAGATTTAAAGCCTGCTATTGACATCATTGTTGTCAATAAAAGGTTTAAAATGATGCTAAAATATATAGGGCTAGTCTTATTGTTAATTTAATCATGGGGATTACTATTTTATTTTGGTGAAAATAAGATATTAAGTTGTAATTATTTTTCCTTAAGGTGATGACAATACAGATTTTATTTGGAAATGCGTCCCTATAAGTATTTTCAATGTCTTTAAGCCCAAACGATCCGTCTTGATGGCGTAGTTAGCTAACGCGCCAGTTTCGTGTTGAGTTAGGCTGCCGAGTAGGGGGAGATCGAGGTTCTAATCTCGCTCGGGTGAACTGGAGGGGGTTTTTCCTAAATTATTTTCCACTCTCCCTCCACGCAAATATGGATTCACTTCCTCTATATTCAACCTTCCAAATTCCTTGCCTATTAATGTAATTAGTTCTTAAGCGTATAACCAGAACGGGTAGTAAGACGTGGTGCTAAATAAAAATAATAATATCAAATGAGTTTGAAATGCTTGTTCTATTGGGATAAAATGTATCAACAAATGACAGTTGGTTACTACATCACTTTACGTATGGCTATATGAAAATAGTTTGAGTATATTTTGAACTGTCAAGCACTGGTCTTTCTACCAAAATGCATGTGTGCTTGTATGGAGTTTGGCATAGACTGAGAAATAGTTGATAATTGATGCTAAAAGTCAAAGGTATCTGGTTCGATTCCTTTTTGCATTTATCATGTATCAACATATATTTGAATAATATTCATGTTAGGAGCTATAATACAAACAAATTATTAGTTTCACTATATTCAGCTCGAATTCTAAATTGCGTAAGATAAGTAGATGCACCAATAAATAAGAAATCGAATGTATTTGTACTATTTTCCTGGTTAGTATGTAAGAAACTATTCTAACTTTTTTTTAAAATCAAGATCAACATTATTGTAAATCAATATTCTTCATTTCCGTTATTTATGTAAAAATTTAGGATATCAAAAGAAAACTTAATTTTGACTTAGTTTTATAGTTGTGTTATAAAGAAATGTTTAAACATTTAGTTTGAACAAAAAAGTAGGATAGGCAGTATATTTTCTGAATCTAATATCCGAAGCTATCAAGATATCATATTCTGAGAATTGAAAAATGATACTTGGACATGGGAATTGAACCCGGGACCTTTGGCCTAGTACGCTAATGCTCTTACCACTGAACTATCCAAGAATCGTCCCATGCTAGGGGTAATTTTTTACTCATGCTTTAAGGCAGAGTCTATGATGGACACGTGGAAATCGTCTGCTACAAATGTGTGATTTTTATTAAGAGCACGAGCTATCAGATAACACAGACACCTTCGCCTTAAAATATGAGAGAATAATGACACTGAAAATGAGACGTTTCCTGGATAGCTCAGTGTTCAGAGCATTGGCATACTAGGCCAAAGATTCTGGATTCGAGTCCCATGTACAGGTGTCATTTTTAAATTTTCAGATTATATTTTCTTTTTGATTATTCCAGTAATTTGTGTAAGTGGAGTTAGGTGTTGTACTGATCGCCTCATTGAAAGGTAACCAATAACACTTATTAAGTTTAATGAAAAATTTATATCTATTGCCAAGACTGAAAGAGAGCATAAGTAGATAGTTAGCATAAGTAGATAATTAATCAATACAAAAGGAGGTTAAGATAGTTATCCAAAACACGTGGTTTCCCATATGATTTTTAAATCATAACCCAGTTACAAAAAGGACGGTATTATTTATTAAGCGAATAAATGGTAATAAAATATAATAAAAGATTAAGAGAATAAAAAAGGTAATAAAACATAATAAAAGATTAATTAAAAATAAAAGAACATTTACATTTACTACATTACCCATTTGTTTAAGGTATTAATAAAAGATATCTCCTGTAGAACAGAGAAAACCAAAAATAAAATTTAATTAATACAAAGAAAAGTCTTCAACCATTATACTTAATCCCCTGTTCTATTAAATTTAAAAACAGCGTGGTTTATAGGATGCCGATTGATACAAAAACCATAATATTAAAAAAACCAGGCCTCGTGGTTGACAATTTCTACGTTACATTAGAATACCACAAAAAAATGCATAATAATCCGAAACCTAAAAGGTAATTAATTAGACAACATAACTACACGGAAACTTTCACTCATAACCCCAAAAACAAGAAAGAAATAAAAAAGGAAAAAGACTACATGTTAATTTAGAAAAGATTCTTGAAAAAATTTAAAAAATAAGAGAAACAAAAAAATTATGTCTTACGTTGATCGGATCCAAATAGAGAATGAAAGAGGGAACAGGAAATTGTGATTAACGAAATGGCCAATCAGAGACTTTTAAGATAAAAAAGGACCAATAATATAATACTTGAAGACTTGACATTTTAAAAATAAAAGATATAAAAAAACATTAAGGTAGAATTACATATATAAAAAGGTACAAAGAGATTTAATTATTTAACACATATTGAATTAATTCTTTATAAAAGATTATTGAAAACTTTAGTTCCATACATCCCCATCAGATCGCCACTTTATTCCCGAACTACTCCTAATTTAAAGTTTGTCCACCAGGCTTCGTCACTCATCACTATCAGGAACGTCAAGGTCGATAGAACTTAGGTCCGATTATAATCAACAGTACAGTGTACGCCTTTATTTTTCATCAGTGAAAGTGATAATTTTTACATTTCTATATGTTAACTTATTACGTTCCAATGGATATTTTAGAAAAGTTTCTTTTCCACACGTCAGGGATATATGCATTTTAATTATGCTAATGTGGTGGAGATGAGGATGCTATAACCTAGAGTAAATATAGCCGCATTTGCATTGAAGGGTATTGGGAAACCCTTCAGGAAAACAAACACTCCATACTCTCGACCGGGATTATAGCCTTGACCTCATTGTCCCCGACAGAATGAACTAGAAAAGACTGTTATTAGTATATGTTTAGGAATATAGAAAACTATTAACTACATTTTATATTCCTACTAAATTCTACACATTTAATTTACTTATATTTGGTACCCTTTCTTTTACCTCACAAGGCTCAGCTATCTTGTCTTTAAAAAATATTCACTTCTTGAATCTATATTTAAAATAATATCTTTTCGCAAAGTCAATAAAACAATTTTTTTAGTGTTTGTTATTCAACTAGGAGGGAGAATGGTGGAAGTATAGAGGAAAATTGCGGCATTTTACTAAAGTGACCCAGCCACAGGTCGGAAACAGTTTATTATTATATTTAAATGCCCTATAAAAATATGCACATGTATTTATGTAAATATCACAACAGTGGAAATAATAGTTTCAAAATACACATGTATTTTTTTGAACCACGTCTTACTAACTGTTCAGGCGATAGGCCTACGCATATGTAGACTACTAACTACGCTAATGTGTTAGGGACGACTAAGGTTGAATTTAGAGAACGTTTACCCATATTTGCGTGGAGGTGGTGTGGAAAACTATTTTGGAGAACCCACCCTCAATATATCCTACCGGGACTCGAACCTTAATCTCAACTGTCAAAGTAAGTCTAGTCTATTGCTAGAGTGATGCCTTAGACCATGTGGCCCCCAAAGCAGGTAATATCAAATTTAAAACTAGCCATTTCGTGTATCTAAAATAAATACACTATTAAAATGTATATATTCTCAAAAAAAGATGTTATAATGTTTTAAATATATATATTTTTTTCAACAACTGCTCTTGACAGTTATAGGCATTTTTTTCCACTGCAATATGATATTATGTTTTACAATAGACTTAGATCTTTTTATTGCGTGTTTCATGAATGGGGCGCACCACAATAATCCCTCCAACTTTTGAAAGCGCGTATATTTCGCGTGAGATTTTGACGTTACCATGGAAACCAATCCTCTTACAGTTCGAAGCTTTACTGAAGAACTGTCCAGAACTAGAATGTAACTCACATTCTACCTCCTAACTAATGCTTTGTTATAAAGGCCTCTATCCATCTCTCTTCGAAAACAATTCATGTGGTGTTTCAATCAAGTGGGTTTTGCTTTAAGTAGTATTAAAACATATAAAAATTACCGATTTTTTTTAAATCAGCTATAAATGAGATCCTCAAACCCTTGAATATCGAATTTGAGATATTTGAGGGATTGATATATTTTAAATCGGTAATTTTTCAATATATTAACATTTAACCCATTCAAAATTGTGTTTTTTAACACCTCGTCTTACTACCTGTTCAGGCCAGTTTGGAAAATTTGTATCCAACCTACAGCATAATGGAGAGAGTAGGTATAGTAGCCCAATAGCTTCTTTGGTGCTGAGTGACAGCTCACAGCTGACAGTTGACAGCTTTGAAAAGTTATCAAACAAAATTACGTATCCCTATGCCAAACCAGACTATCTGCAAAAACATGTGTTTAGCAGCTGTAACTTTTGACTGTCGGAGGTCAGCTGTGAGCTGTCAGTCAGCACCAAAGAAGCCACGGGGCTACTGTAGGGTATGGGGAAGAGGTTATGCCATCCTGCTTGAACTATTTAGGCCTTTGCCTATGCATCCAGACTGTATTATAATCCTGTATATCATTTCCCTGAATCGACACACATCATCTCTCCGCTTTAACTTCCCTGAGACGACTGCCTCTGCTCAACGCCATCTTGTTCTTTGGAGTATCCCGCTGTTGTTTCTACCAATCACATCTGTGGTCATGTGGGGTCAATAAGGGTTATTAATAAAGTAGAACCTTGTTAATCCAAACTAATTAGGACTGAAATTTGTTCAGATCAGAATAAATTCCGATTTAGCAGAAGAATACTGGGATACAGAATTTTCACGAATTTTAAATTACAGTTAAATGGAATTTAATCAAATTCACATTTATTTATTAAACTAATTTTTTAGCAAGTAATATGTACTGTAATTATTATTTTAGCTAAAGTAAAACTATAGTGTTGACTACAACAACTAAATACTAAGAATGTATTATTAGATACCACTGTTTCTTACAATTCTCTTTTAACTTCGAACTTGTTATCAATAGAATGTATTTCATTTTACTTAATTCTTTACCCATTTTCTGAAAAATGTATTCTGGAAATCAGGAATTTCCAATTACCGGAGTTTGGTCTAGCGGGATCTTACTGTACAGTCTAATTTTAATACGAAGGACTTTTATACACACACTTTTTGTGTGTGTCATATATTGATAACATTTCACTATTTTATTAGTGTTATAGGTACAGTTAATATAATTAGTTAGAGCTGCAGAGCACATTATTTGACATATAAATACGTGAAAATAGATCAGGTAGCTTTAATATTTTTCAGAATGCCTTATCTTATAAAAATTGGACTATTGTCATATTCTATTTGCCAGGTGAAATTAGGTTCATTCTGATAGTGCCTTCTACAATCAATGATTCATGACAGTTTTTCCATTTAATACTTAATATTACCAAAGCTTCAGATGTATAGTAATTCGTAACTTCACTAATCTTAATTATTTCCACCTATCCTAGTATAGTCTGAGAAATCCATAGTACTTTATCGATGAGTAATCCTTTAACAGGTAACCAACTCAAACTATATTTAAAAACCTCGTTTGAACCGGAAATAGGCTACACCAACCGAGATACAGTTCGATTTTGATAATAAAGAAACGTTCAGAAAATACAAACATACATTTTAGTGGTCAACGTTGTTAATTTATATTATTAATTATTAAAGTTAATTTATATTTTTTATAATACCCATCATAATTTTCAGATTATTATCACTTGACTTGATGAATGAATATGTGAAAACAAGTCTAGTAATTTTTCTGGCTGTCAGATAAGCTATTCCCGTGAAAATTAGATTGTACTTGTTATCTATGAAGAACCATTTTTTCCCTTGATATTTTTACCCTACAAACTTCCGCTTCTCTTCAAACAATTTCCATTCTTTATATTTTCTACCAACGCCCTTTTCAAACCCTTTGCCAGGGGGAGGGGGGTGGGTGTCTATGTATCTCACCCCTGTTCAACACATCGTCCGCCAAACGAACTTGCTGAACCGTGGTGAAAAATGGCGGGCGATTGAAACAAAAATATCCTTAGCGTCGTGCTAGGTGGGACGTATACGGTTTTGTTCCTCAAGTGGAACTCCTTACGTAGACCTTTTCATCCCCTCGTTCAACCATATACAGCCCTTGGAAAGAAATTTCTTTCTTTTTACTTAAAAAAAATTGCACTTCGACCGGAAATGTGTGAAATAATACTTCCTCACTGAGCGTGCCCTGGTTCTTTTTTACATGACTTTTCTTTATATCTTCGCTAACTTTTGTACACTGTGAAGAAAGTCTTTGTGGTATATACACATTAATTTAATTTTAATTAAAATTCGTTTTATTTTAAAACCTCTTCAACATTTTCATTTAACTATTACATATTCCTGAAGACGTGAGAGATATTTTATCTCAAATTCGACGATCTACAACATTTTTATACTTTGGGTTGAAGACACACACAAAAAAAAGAGAGAGAATAGCTTGCAGGGTTAGTTGCACGATAGACGTGAGCGATGCTCCAGAATATCAAAGTCAAAGGAACTTTAGAAAATTTGAAAAAATATTAAAGAATATCCCACTAAATATGACATAGTTTTTCATATAATAATATCCTGCACATCTTCTAAACATTATTTAACAAATACGTGTGATTGACTGACATAAGCATGGACAGAAAGGGTAGGTAAAAACAAATTTTAAAAAATATTATAAGTTTTATCCGTATAAACTTACAGTCGTGGATAGGAAGCAAATAAAATATAAAACACGAAGTTTTTTAGATGTGCTCTCTTTCCCTAGCTTGCATTAAAGGTATCCAATATTTAGTATTTGATCTTTCACATACTTACTCCATGACATTAGGAACTTGAAAGTTAAGTGCCACACTTACAAAAGTACGCCACCTACCTCTATCTTGGGCTAGTTATATCCAATTTTCCTCATTACACCCTATTTCTTTCAGGCAGGTCCATTCCAATGTTATCCTCCCATCCGCGTTTATATCTTCCCAATGGTCTCGTTCCACTGGTTTTACCAGTCAATACCCTGAACACGGTTCTAGACTCTTCCATTCACACTGAATGCCCTGCCCACCGCAATCTGCTAAATTTGACTACCCCAACAATGTCTTGTGATGAGTACAGGATATATATTATTATTATTATTATTAGCACCGCGTCTTACTACCCGTTCGTATTATACGCACTTACGCTAATGTGTAATGGTAGGGTGATTGTGAAATGAAATGAAGGACCTAAAGTTTAACGTGGAATCCGAACCACGGTGGAGGCTTGGCATTCCTCTCATTCACAAGATGTCTTGACAGAGGTGAAGGAAGGGTTTGGTAATCAGATAAATCTTTGCCGGAACCGAGGATTGAACCCCGGTCGCCAGCATAGAAGTCTGACACCTCACCCCTAGACCGCCAGGTCACCTACAGGATATATAGATCTTAATTACATAGCCTCTTTCACTTCCCATTTTGCTCTTCCATTTTTGGACCAAATATCTCCCTAAGCACCTTGTTTTCAAACATCCTAAATTTATTTTCGTCATGTAATGTGAGAGTCCACGTTTCACACCCTTAGAAAACCACCAGTAAAAATATTGTTAAGTATATTCTGAGGTTTACATTTCTTGACAACAGGTGAGATTTTAACAACTTACCGACCGAATTCCCAACTTTGTGTTATTTTCCTCATCTCCACTCTAATATCGTTATTGCTAGTTAAAATTGTTCCTAAATCTTTAAATTCATTATTCATGTCAAATAATATGTTGTTCGCTGTAAGTTTTATTTGGAATTATCCATGAATAATTTACAAACAAAACATTAATACATTCAGATACGTCAATACAAAATAATATATATTTCTCTCTCTCTAATATGTTTTCTTTAATTACATGCCCCTAGTGGATAGTTTGAATATTAAAACTAGTCTTATGTGACAACAACGAAAACTTCATCTTAGACTTCATTTCAAATTGAAAAATGGGACCTTCACACACTCCTACTCCTCAGTAGTGTTTCCGATTGACTCAAGATCAACTCACAGAGTCAAATATTCTCTCGAGTGTCCATTTCAAGTGAAAATTAGTGCCTTTCCTTATATTAAGATGATCTCGTCTTTCTGCTTTTTTGTATTATTCAAGTAAATTAAGTGATAGCTAAAGGTTTAGTTATAGCTTAGGCATTATTACTTTTTTAAATCAAGTACTAACCTAAATTTTGTAAAAAGAAATTATAACTAAAAAACAACTTACTAACTAACTTGATTATAATGTACAACACACTCAGCCCTAGCGCCAACAAAGTAGCTAAATAGAGAACCAGACGAGCCTGTGTAGGTCCACAAATATAAATGCTGAGATCACGATCAGCCTAACGTCCATGTAATGTAAAGTAACGCAACGTAGCTTAAAGACTCCTCTGGTTATTTTCAATGGCAGCCATAACCAAGCACTCAAATTAACGTTGACGTGACGTTCACTTAACGTAAGAAATGTCCAGTGTATGACTTTTACGTCACGTCACGTTACGTTACGTGAAATGTAACCTGCCAGCCAATCATTTTGCGAGTAGTGTCAACATGCTATTTAGTACTTCATTTGTTTGTGTATGGTGCGAAGACGACCTCTTTGTGTAGTTCGTTTGTCCACGTCTTGCGAATAACAAAATGTCTGGGACTTCTCTTACACTTTATTTTGTAGATGAAGTAAACTTCTATATTGCAAGTACTTGAAACCTAGTTCCTTCTAAATAAACACTTGAGCCATATTTTAGTTATTGATTTTTTTTTCAATCAAAATACAAATTAGCTATCGTTCTGTGTTTTTCTCGAGCTGTCATGATATATATATATATATATATATATATAATATACATACATATACATATATATTAACATATATAAACACACACACGCGTGAAACAAAATTATGTTGATAATCATACAAAGTAAAATAAACCTTACTTTTCAGAAAAAACTATCCTAATATAAATTAAATGCGTGTCAAAATACACTTTAGATTCATGTATGGCTCTAACTAAATGAGTGCGGATAGTCCGAACGGGTAGTAAGAAGTAATGTACAGAAATAAACAACTATTTGAGATTGTAATTCAGTCTTCAGCTAGGCTTTCAGGTATATACATATACCTGAAAGCCTAGCTCCTATTTGAGAACACCTTGAGAACACCTTGATATCTGTGCCACGTTCCACGTCATGCCCGTTTGATTATTTCAACTAGGTGTGAAAACGGCTACGTCTAAATCGAAATAAGATTTGTATCAACTCTTTTAGATACAGCTACTTTTCAAGTTAACAGGCTATCTTTAAATATTCACGCCAATACTTGCTATTCACTTTATTTTTCCTCAATTGAAATCAAACTTAAGTGGTTTTTTCCACCCCGTCTTTTTATCTATTCGGGCTATATGTTTATTTATTAATTATTCTAATGCTGTAGGAATTAGGAAGGTAAAACTTAGAGGAAATGTATCCTAATTTGAATGGAGGAAGCGAGGTAAACTATCCAGGGAAAATCCTCTTCAGTACACTCAACTGGGATTCGAACCCGATCTCCCTGTTTTCATCAATCCAAACTATTGATATAATAATGCCTTAGACCAGAGGCTCTTAACCTGGTTTCCGTGAAGAATTCTTTGAGGCTCACGAACCAAATCTAGATTTTAAAAATATGTTGTTTTTTTGTTTTTCACTTAATATAAAAATAATCACTATTTGAAATTTAATTGGACATATGTTTTCCCCCACTATTTTCTGTTTAAGCATCAACTTATTGTCTTGTAATTCGACATTGAAGATGCTATTTCCTTCGATACCGTTGTTGGACTTTTTGGTTTCATATACAGTGCACCCTGATGCCATTAATTTTGCCACTACTTATCTGTGTGATCAGAGCTTATACATATTAAAAATAAATATATAAATATAATTAGCGTGGAGCCAGGCCCATGATTGAAACTATCCTCCGGTGACTTTCGAAAGCTGACGTCCGAAAAACATCGTTATCTATCACCTTAGGTGAGTGTTGAATTCATGTTAAATACAGCCTCCTTAAAGCTTTTTTTTAAATACTGCAATTTCTAATGTTATTTTTTTATTCATATAAAATGGATTGCATAGAATACTCTTAATGTGTGCGTAGTGTTTTTTTTATCAGTGTGTCTTACTACCTGTTCAGGCTGTACACATATAATATGATAATTAACATAATGGATAGAGATAAGGAAAAAAGCATTTTAGAGGTAATCTACCCATACGTGCATGTGAGGGGAGTGGGAAAACATTCAGAAAAAAACAACTTCATTAGACCCGACCGAGGTTCAAACCCCGAACTTACAGTCATAAGCAGGCCAGTCTAACATGAGAGTGACGGCTTAGACCAGTTGGACACTGAAATGGGTGCATAAGTTTTTAATGGCAACTCGTGAGACGTAAAAGGTTACGGAGGTCGTGGCAACTGATCATTACCCGCCTCGGTGGCGTAGTTGGCTAACGCGCTTGTCGTGTTGAGCTCGACTGCTGAGGACGGGGAGATCGAGGTTCGAATCTCGGTCGGGTGAACTGGGGCTGGTTTTTCCTAAATTGTTTTCCACTCTCCCTCCACGCAAATTCAGGTTCACTTCCTCTAATTCAACCTTCCCAATTCCTAATCCATTAGAGTAATTAGTAATTAAAGCATATAATCCGAACGGGTAGTAAGACGCGGTGATAAGTATTATTATTATTATTATTATTATTATTATTATTATTATTATTAACTGATCATTGGCTTCAGGAGGTACATGGTCTGGAAAATGTTGGGAAACACTGCCTTAAATCCTTCGACCATCGAAGTGGGTGACACTAATTTTAAAAAAAGCTGGCTTGTTTATAGATAATTTGTAAGAGCGGCACTGGTGGTCACGTGGAATAGGACACAAGTCTCGTACTGCCTGGTTTGTGAACCATAGCTAAGAGTCCCTGCTGGGTGTTCTGAGTTTTATCCCCCCCTAAATATTTTCCGGCTTTCTCTCCACGCAAATAAAGGTAATTTTCTTATAAATTATGTTTCTCCCCCTTTCCTTATTAGCGTGAGGAATTGCTTGACGAGTAGTATAGCCTGCTCCTTACCATGAGTAGTATATATATATATATATCTGAAGGTTTTGGCAGACCATTGTGTGATTAGATACTAAACCAATATTTATTGAAGGATGCATTAGTAATTTATATTGTGTCGCTAAACAAGCCAGCTACGAGAAAAATATTATTCTGGAAAATTCATGGACCTGTTGATTGTGATGAGAAATTTTAGCGAAACAATTGAACAATAAAATGGTGTTGGTAACGGTTTAGAATTTTATTGAACACAAAAGCGTGTACCTTTTAAAAAGTATACTTACTAAACATTGTTACTTCATAACAAATCTTTTGTTGAGTATCATAATGAAATGGGTTAGGTAATGTTATGTAGAGTATCTCAAAATATTAACATAAATTTTAACTTTCATATATTTGTTATACTATATTGGTAAGGCCTTATAAATATTTGTTTACTTTTCCAATCCCCGTATACATCATTGGTTTAAATGTTATTATACATTAATAATAATGTTAATTAAATAAATATATATTACTTTTCAAAGATATTTTCTACAATTCAACATATTTATTATTTTATCAAGAAGCTAAAAATAAATTTATGAATCACCTATATGTTTCTAACAGCTCACGTTGATTAATGAATGTTGACATTTACTTTCAAATCAATTTATTTTAGATACCCTCCAGAATGAGAACATTAAACAATTGAAAAACAATTTATAAAATAAAGTTTCTATCTATTCCTAAATGAGAATGCGGTTGCTTTATAAAATCGCTTTCCGTTAGTTTGTGTGAAAAATAAAAGAGCATCGTCGTTTCCATTTAAAATCATTTATTACAATCAAAGATCTATGACATATAAACTTTTAATTAAATTGTACAAAACTTGAGGGTACGATTCAAAAATCGATCTTATAAAATACTGACTTAATCCTTTATTGTTCTGTGTAAAAGTAAAATAAACTTCTTTCTCTAAACTTTTTTTCGTTTACTTCAAAT
Organism: Timema californicum; assembly: GCA_902141385.1. Lineage (NCBI taxonomy): Eukaryota > Metazoa > Arthropoda > Insecta > Phasmatodea > Timematidae > Timema > Timema californicum. Next base: position 16,218 of record CABFOW010002283.1, on the reverse strand, counting down.
TCTTTTCCCTTCCTTCTTTTTGTGAAATCTACCTCCCTTATTTCGTATTCATTATTATTTAAAGCTATCTGCAAACAGTGGATGCTCGAGTTGTAAGGGGAATAGCATCGCTCCCTTTTCTGTTCCGAGCGCACAAATACACATAAAAAAAAGTTCAATGGTGCAATCTTTCCTTTCACCAGTTTCACAGTTTACAGCGTACAAAATTACCTAATCGTGTTTTTTTTACTGTCGTTGATAGACGCTAAGCACTATCAATTCTGTTTAGTCGTCTAAACTTTCGTTATACTGAATCTAATCAGGTTTTATGAAGTTAATGAGATCGTTCATTTTCTTTAGCTTAGATTTTGTGTTGTTTTTTTTCTTTTACCTATTCCATACTTTTAAAAAAATAAGTCTAACGCAATGTGTCGTTTGGTATGTGTGAGTACATCTTTTTTTAAATGACTTTTGTACTAATGGCCAGATTTAAAAAACTTAGTACACCCCAGTGGGGAATCTCTATTTTTTTTTTTTATAGTTTCGTGGTCCAAGACTTTTGTTTCAGGGGGAACTAAACATTCAATAAAATTATCTTTCTTTCTTTTTTGGTGCTAAAAAGACTCTCCATTGGCGGAACTTACAGAATTTTAATCATATACAATAAATTCAAAATATTAACTAGGGAAGAGGACTTCAAAAGGATTTTTTTAATAACATTGCATTGCAAAAATACACGTACTCTAGATGTGAATTAAAATGGACGCACTTTTGGAGATTCAATAAATAACTAACTAATTCATATAGGGTAGAGGTTTGACCCCCCCTCCCTCCCCCAAACCTTTTAATAGTATAACTTTAGTTTCGTATTACAAGTGTCGAATTATTTCTACACAGGTTCACAAATGTTGAAACAAGACATTTTACTTCAAAGTGTAAAAGTGGAAATATTTATATTGTATTGTTAAGCCAGCACCAACGGTGTGTATAACTAGTTTGATGGGGGGAAAAAGCCACATTGAAAATTGAGAAGTCTGAGAAGGCAACATTTAAATAAATCAGCATATTAAGTCAAAATATTATATTTTTAAATGTTTTATTGCTACAAAAATAAAATTAAGATTCAATAAGTATTACTTACCCTTTATTTTGCCCTATAAATATTAAACCTTTTATTTACAACAATGGTGTGAATGTGTTATCCTCTAAATCTTGTGCTGTATTCACTTTCATGACTACCAGAAGTACCCCCCAGGTAACGATTTTCTAAGCTTCAAACAGACATAAAATAAAACTCTTCATTTTATTTCTTCCGATCCAGTTTTTGATTAATTCAAAATATATTCCAAATTTAAAAATTTCTTCTTTGGGTTTTCCATGTTTGTGCACAAGGTCTACAGATTTTTTTAATTTCAGATCTCTGCTTGCAGTAGTTATCACGCAATGCTCATGACAGAAAAACAAATAAACTTTTTATTTTATCAAGACAGATATAAGAAGAAGAAGAAGAAGTTAAGATTGAAACTCTGTGAGTCCTCAAACCATTTTCTCTCGTGTGTTTGTTCCTTTTCTATAAGAGAAAACAACAGCTCACACGCCTACTGTCAAACATTTCACGTATTTGGTGCATCAATTTAACTTATTTTGGGGGTGGGTCGTGGGGAGGTGTCCATCCCTGGTGAGTAAAGAGTAAAGGTTCGATACACTAACCTCACTGGTTAAAACTTCACTAAATATAGACCACTTATAATTTGTGTCATAATCTCAAATTATATAATTATTTTAATAACGATTATATATAAATTGAGCCATATTGCATGTTGTACGGTTGACATGCACCTGTAAAACCGGAAAAATATAAATATTTTTTTATGTCAGGAATAAACCGGGAAAACACATGGAATTTTGCAAAATCTAATGAAAATACTGGTATATTTGTTATTTTGGGATATTTAACTAAAAGCTTAAAATAGTAGGTCTGTGGACAAATGAAAAAGTCAACTGAAGAATTAAGCCCGCCGATTCAAACGTACCTTAGTTACTACCCCTTCCCTTAAACAAGGGTTGTGAAGCGACAGAAGATGTATTTCCCCTATCAGTCTTAAATAATCCGTTTTTAAAAATAAGTTACATGACTTCACACTTGCCAGTTTGATGAAAAATGAAATTTTAACCATCTTTTCTCAAGAATCTGCCTGGAAAAATGGCAATTCCTTATATAAAACCTAGAAAATGCGTAGAATTTAGTAGTAAGAAAATAGTGTAAAACCTAATGTTGGTTCATCATAAGGTCCACGGACAACACGTTGGACATGCCTGTTCTAAGGGAACAAGCTCTCGATAAACTAGACTACCTGATTCGGTGACCGTATAGTCTAAGGCGTCACTCCCACAACAAACTAGGTTGATGATGACAGGAAGATTGGGGCTTGGATCGCGGTAGGGTGTTATGAATGTTGTTTTTCCTGAATGGTTCCACTCTCTTTTCAGGCAAATTCCGGTAGATTACCTCTCAAATGCTTTCTTCCTCACCCTTACCACATTAGAGTAATTATCTGTATAGCCTGAACAGGTAGTAAGGTATGGTGATGTAAATATATATATAAATGCACTTGATCCGCTTTAGTGAACGCATGGTCTAATTAAGGTGTCACTCAAAACTTATTGAACTGCCGATGACGGGAAGATCGGGGTTTGAATTTCGATTGGTGTATTGAGGTTTGTTTTTTTCCTAAATGATTTTCCACTTTCTCTTCACGTGAATTCGGGCAAATTATTATTATTATTATCATTATTATTATTATTAGCATCGCGTCTTACTACCCGTTCGGGTTAAACGCACTTACGCTAATGAGTAATGGTAGGGTGATTGTGAGATGAAATGGAAGACTTAAGTTTAGCGTGGAATCCAAACCACGGTGGAGGCCTGGCATTCCACACATTCACAAGCTGTGATTAATACACGTCTTGTCATAGGTGAAGGAAGGGTTTGGCAATCAGATAAATATGTGCCGGGACCAAGGATTTAACTCCAAACCCCAACAAAGAAGTCCGACACCTTACCCCTAGACCGCCAGGTCACCTTTAATTCGGGTACACTTCCTTTAAATTCAACCTTTCTCATTCCTAACACATTAACGTAACTAGTACATAAGCGTATAGCCCGAATGAGCGTGATGAGCAAAAACTGTTCCGTTTGCATTTAAAATAAACAAAAAGAGAGGTTAAATTATTAAGGTCGTAATACGTGCTATGTCCATAGAAGAGAAGGCTTCGTCACCGAATGAATTGCTTAAGAGAGATTGGTCGGGTTTAACCTCATTTTCCTTGATGGTTTCGTGAGCTTGTATAGTCCGTCTAAATGTGGTACTTTCCTTATCCCTTCTCTTGCCAATATGTATATTAATGGTAGGTTATGTGGGCGGTGGCTGGCTAGTAATCTTCAGCTTACACAGCATCAGGACAAGCAGAGGGAGAGAGGGAGGGAAGAGTCCTGATCCTGTCTGGGACCAGCAGCTTGGGAGTCCTCTTTAGGTCGTATTACTGTGACAAGATAAGCTAGGAGAGGGGTCTTTGAGCCACTAGGTCTAACAACCCCATCACGACTCGCCCCACGATACAACGTCAGAACAAGGAGAAAAGGAGTTCTCACGCGAGGTGCAGAGTAGGAAGGTAGAAGTTAGAGGAAATGCAACCATATTTTCGCGGAGAGAAAGTGGTAAACCTTTTAAGAACAAAATACCCTCAATACACCCGAATGCGATTTTAACTATACCCATTTTTTCCCTCACCACGTCTTACTACCCGTTTTGGTTAACATATACGCTAATGTGGTAGGAATGAAGAAGGAACAATTGTATGATGTGACGTTCCCGAATTTGCGTGAAGGGGGAGTAGAAAGTCATTTAGGAAAATACGTTCAGTACATCCGACTGGGATTCGAAACCCACAATTCCCTTCGACAATAATCTTAGTATATTATGCGAGAGATTCTCTAGACCATGGGACCACCGAAGTGGGCTATGAACATATTAATAACAATAATGGGATAGAGGTGAAAAAGGTATAATTGTGTGAAATTGAATTCCTATTTGAGAATAGGAAGCGTGAAGAATCATTTAAAGAAAAACTAACCTCATTAATACACCTGGACGGGATTTGAGCTCTGTCCTCTCCACCCCTACCAAACAAAGCTTGCTGTTTACATAATCAATTTAAATAAGAATGGTCATCAACGAATTAATACAAATAACAAAGACGCTCAGAATGGTAGTTTGGAGAAAGTCCCATCACGTTAGCGTGTAGAGGATAGAAAACCATTAAGATAAATTGTAAGGAAAACATCCCCCTACAGTTTTTGAATCCCAAGCTACCCATAAACGGTGATTTAGTGTAAGGTGAGTTAACACAATGCTTCCAACAAACTCACAAGATATGAAAAATGTGACACTTTCACTCGTCACATCCTAAAACAATTTTTGTCTTGCGAAAATTCTGGAATAATATTCCTTGATATTTATTGGAACAAAACAATAGTGTACCATTTCAATTCAAATGAATTACCTTATTTTTGAATTTCAAATCGTCACACAATAATTTCAAAGACTATACACCCACTCGTTTCCAAATGACCACGTGACTATCACGTTATTGTCAATTCCAGAAGGTGTAAAATGTATGTTAAGTTGTTATTGAGGGAATCATAGTTTTAGTGGAGTTTGGAAACCCTTTTCACCAAAACTATGTGCACCAGAGATAAAGTATGTTCATAACAGTAATGTCCTCTACCACAAAAATACACCATTTGAGCTATTGTGAGCCTATGATAAAAGATATAATGCACTCTTATGTGTGTGTATATATAATTAAATATATATAATTAAAAACATTTTATAGCTATTTATTCTAATTATATATATATATATGTATTACCGCTACATCATATATAATGTTGAATATATATATATTTATATATATTCAACATTACATAGTAATACTGTATGAGGGTGTTTTAATACATAAGGTAATAAAGACAAATGTACTAATAATATGAGAGGTATTATTACCTCATTTATTGAGATACCCTCATTCATATATATATATATACATTACATTTGTCTTATTACCTTATTTATTAAAACACCCTCGTACATTATTACTACGTATCATAGGCTCACAATAACCCAAATTGTGTATTTTGGTGGTAAAAGACCTTAATGTTATTAACTGACTTTATTTCGGATTCACACAATTTTAATGACAAGGGTCTCCAAACTCTGTCAACATGATTATACATTTAAAAGCAATGCATAATTAAATTGTACTTATAATTATTTATTTACTTTACTTATATAATTAGGTATATATATTCAATGAAGACATATTATATATATTATAATATAGAATGTAATATATAATTTGAAATACACTTAAATTATGTATTGCTTTTAAATGTATAAAATACCATGTTAAAATAATGCCTTTTCAAGAGAAATCATTATGTCAATTGAGTGGTCGCTGAGTGTTGGCGAATATAGTGCCAAGTAATATGGATAGAGGGTGTCATGTGGTCCACACAACGAATTCTCCGTTTTCTATACTGGAGCTAATACTTTTTCTTTTAAGTGGCTCCTCAATTGTCCTAACAAGACTGAGTTGACCCCGTTCAAGACACACTGCTTCATATAAAGTCTGGAAGCGCCGGGTATAAAACACAGGACCTCTGGATCTGTAGCCAGGAATTCTGGCCAACAGACCACATGGGCTGCCATGATTTATATGACTATAGCGGGGGAAAAAAGAATGTCAACTAGATATTTAATTTTTATTACTAGAACAAGTAAACTATTAAATTCGGGCATTGTTAGTAAGAAAATATGAGATAATATTTTTTTTTTTTTAAATTACAAAATATATAAACGATAAAAAAAACATGAAGTGAGATAGAAAATGGACACTAATTGGTTGTTTTGGTTGAATCACATTAAGAAGAACCTTGCTAGACAATTTGAATTGTTATTAAATGTACTTTAATGTATTTAGGCCCTATACTTTTGCCAATATTTAAAGATGTGAGATAAACAGTTGGTATGCAGCCATATGTTATTATTATTAGCACCACGTCTTACTACCCGTTAGGGTTATACGCACTTACGCTAATGTGTAATGATAGGTCGATTGTGAGATGAGATGGAGGACTTACAGTTTAACGTGGGATCCGAACCACGGTGGAGGCCTGGAATTCCTCACATTCGCAAGTTGTGATTAATACACGTCTTGTCAGAGGTGAAGCAAAGGTTTGACACTCAGATAAATCTGTACCGGGACATTGTAATTTAAATGCTTTATAGTTAGTCAATATTAATGAAAGTTGTTTCAAGAACTTTTTAGATGATTTAGTTAAGAATACCCTCAATGGAACTAATATTAGTTTATATATTTAATTTATTCCCTCTCCAGTATTAAAAAAATACAATGTTGCACAAAATGGTTTTTAAAACAAACCAATTAACAAAGAGATGACATGAGTTGCCTATATCAGATGATTTAATATTTTGTTCACGCGTTTGTTGGTAAGTTTGCGAGGACATTCCACAATTAAGGTAGTAAATTACATCCCAATGGAACAGTATAAACAGTCTCCCACACCCACAATCCGCGGATCACCCTCAACGCGATCATAAAACAGAGCAATGGCAAAAAATAGCTGTTAACAGGGATAAATGTGAATGAAGTATACCTTTATACTAACGAGAGTAGCAAAAAAAAATCATCGTCATCGAAATAGTTTCTAATAGTTATAAGTTGATTAAACACTACGAAATTGCAATTCCATGTATTTTTGAGTATGTAACAATGTGAGCTTAGAGGCTGACTAACCGGCTCAGTGATCAATCGGACCACACAATCGATGGAATGACGAGAACACAAATTAGATATGTGTAGCTGTTGAATCCCTTTCACCAAATTGTGGTCGAAATAACTGGACGGGTACTTTGCAATGATGCAGGATTAGTAGTTTTTTTTTAAAGAGATGGGATACAGAGGGGTCAAAATAGTGAGAGGGGTGGGATAAAGGCCAGGAGACAGGGAGAGAAGGGTATAGAGGTTGAACTGGGGATTACCATCCTAACTCCACCCCCACTTCCCCTTACCCTTCTTCATTAAAGTTCAACATGGAACCCCGCCCCCTTCTAATCCCGTTTGAGGCTTGTAATTTACCTCGTGGATAACTGGGGGGTCACGCGTACCATTGCATCAACCCAAAAAATACACACACACACACACACACAAGTCGTACTCGACCAACACACACTTTCAGGTCGATCGGGTGGAACAATTTGGATCTCATGAATCACTGGCACTCCGGCAGACTATACAGCGAGGGGAAAACACACACACAAAAAACAAACATCGCGGTTTTTCATACAAAGAGATTTTCTAACTCTGTAGATCACCACAAATAAAGTGGAATAGTCAAACCAACAGAGCATATACTATTTTGTTAGGAATGGATTTAGGGAAATTAGGGTCCAAATACTTACCAAATATGTGCGTGTTTTTCGGAATTATCCGAATGTTTTTGTTGGAGCTAAAAATTAGTTGTCTATTATTGATCATACAAATATAAAAGACAGATAAAGCTTTCAGCATTATGCTATACAATAAATATTCAAACACTGTCGCTTGATTTTCCTTTTACCTAGTGTAACACCCTCTGATAAATTGAATTTAACTCTCTCATTGACCCAATAAGTTTTGTAATGTAAACGATGAAGTTATGTGAACTAAATTTTCAGTAAACCATAATAGATTCCAACATACACACGCCATATTGAATGTGTTTCAAAGCTGAGAAAGCCTTCTTTAGAGAAAAGAGGTGTCAATTATACCTGTTTGGAGGATCTGCTTCTCTCTAATTGAATTGGTCAATTAAGGGGAAGCTGACACCCTTCAAGTTGGAAAGTAACATCGTTTTTGGAGGGAATATCTCTCTTCTAGAACCCAGTAGGTCTCGACGGACATGTTTAGATGTCACCATGCGAGAGACCAAAAGTCATGCGTGGTGCACGAATTAAGACCAGTAGGTCTCGCGAGTGACAAAGATAGACAAGTTATTAAGGGGGCTATTGACATGATAGTCTTCATCTACAACTCTTTAGTTAGCATAGTTACCATTACACTTAATGTAGATTTTCAGTAGACTATTACTCGTAGTACTTATAATAAATAGCATCAAACAGCACCTTTTTCTTACCAGAGCACCCATAGCCATCCTGACAAATCACCCACAAGGAGTTAAGACAGTAGTGGTAGTTTCACTCTTATAACAGTAACGACAGTTCTACAAGGGGAGTAGAGACACTAGAGTATTTAACACGTGATCAGACTCCTTAGCGCACGTTTGTGCGTCTGCCTACTAAGCTAAGGGTCCCGTGCTCAATTCCTGGTGTGTCCGAAAAATGTATTATTGATAAGACTGGAGTTTTCTATTTCACAGTCATGAATTGACATCCGGAGGACTAGGCGTTGTTTGGGCTCTGCACTTAAGTTAGTTTGTAAGTCATGTACTATTATAATCAGTTGGTTAGCAAGAGTGCGCTAAATATCTCCCATAATAGTAATAAACGTGTAATGTTTAGACATATTTATTAGGTCAGATCATGACTTTCAAACTCACATAACCTATTACATTACGCTAAATACTACACACCAAGTGGCCTCGTGGTATAGTGGTCAGAGCTCTTGGATGCTGACCTAGATAGACCTGGTTTGATTTCCAGCCAATACTAGGGGATCTTTCTTGAAAGGGGAATAGTTACCATGGTCACCAGGATTTAGTTAATTAGGTTTAAGCTGGGCTTAAGATCTCCATTGGCTTCAACCTGTCAAATTCACTAACTCATCTCATCATCGGGATATGGAAGGAGTCTCCACGAAAAGGATGACGATTGTAAGCAACATTTGGGTTGGGGTACACCGGGCGTGTGCTGTGTGCCAAGTGGGTCCACTGCTCGTTAATTAGTTAACTTATTAGTTAACATAGAACTTTTATCTTCACCTATCAAAATGTACAGTTTTGTACATAGGCACTTCTAAAATAAACCTACACAAGACTAATAATGGAATACAATTCAAGAAAATAAATAAAGTGTAAGCCAACAATTAGTTGTCTTCTTGGAGGCGGGGGAGAGCCCAATAATAAACATTATAGGCTATCAAGCAGTATACTCTTTCCTAAGACTACACTTTCATCAAATGGTGTCACGCATATTATGTGTCCAAAAATGCACATAATTTTCTTTAGACGTTGAATTACTTTTTTTAGGCTCGTTCACGATTTATATTTCATTTATAATTTTTACACATTCCGCATCTGTGGGCACGCGAACAAAACGTCAAGATCCTTTAATCTGGTTTTCCTTTAATCATGCTTTCTCTAAGCAAATGCGTGGATAATAGCTTCTTCATCTCTACCCAATTACTATAATTAAATAATACATTTTTAAAAATTTCTTCGGTTTATGAGGATTGAAAATACTTGGCTGGAATTTTTTAAATATTCTTTGGCGTTTTATTAAACTAAATTCATTTAGTACTAGGCCTTAAGATCAGTATATGAGCTTGTGTTTATCCATTTTATTTTAATAAGAGTCGAAATGGATACTCTCACAGCTCTATGCTTTAAAAAAAACTCGCTTCATTCCTTAGTATTCGCAAAGATAGGTCAAAACTTATTCTAGAAAGGGAAACTTTCCCCAGCTTAATGGTTGCAGTAGTTATCCTGGGACATTCTATGTTGTAAAGAGGAATTCCCTGTCCTCTAGTCTTCCACTAGAAACTTCGCGCCTTCAGGGGTAGAATAGGGAGGAGGGAGACCCAAATAAACACAAAAAAGGGGGGTAGAAAAGTTATCTTCTTTTTGGTGTTACCCCACTGACTACTATACTATTGGGCAGAAAGAGAATGGGAGCAAGGAGGAAGAAGGGACAGACGTGAGAGTTGAAAATACTTTTAATTTACTTTGCTTTTTTTTATTCACAAAGTAATAAAATATTATGTAGTCAATAAACGGGAACCCCACTTGGAAACCAGAACCAATTTTTTAGTTGTCTATTAAACTATGTTCAGAGTACACTCATATCAAAACCCCATCATAGTGTTTGAATAGCTTAAAAGGGTTGAATACAGGTTCAAAGAACATAATTTAGTTCCTGGATAGTGCCTACATTAATATAATTTTTGGGTATGGATTTATTTTAAGGGCGTTGCCTCAGTAAGCGAGAAATTGCCACTCATACGTTCAGCTCTAGCGCTATATATAATTCTACCATACGGTATTTCAAAATATGGTCCACACCAAAATAAATTCTAAAGATTCCAACGAGACTCTTTTTCCTTAACAACCCTATAATTTGAGTTTTTCTTAATCGAAAAAATATGTGTTAAAATGTAACATTGGCCATTTTCAATGACTTTCACATCATATTTGGGGAGCTATGGACTAGGATTGATGAAAAAAAGGGCTTTATATTTAGCCTTCCTTTAACAAATACATTAATATTTTATAGGCTCACAACAGAAAATTTTAAGATATTTGAGAGCTTTCCTATTTATCTTGAAATAAGAAATTTCGTAGTTTTCTTTCCCCTCTTTCTTATTGAACTTACAAAGGGTGGTTGTAGGTGAAAGGTTAAAGGGATTATAAGATTAGACAAAATAAAGCAGTAGATCCAGAAAACAACACAGACCATTCATTGTATTTTAAGCCGTGTGGCTTGAAAAGCTAATTATACTTTCTCGCTGACCGAGGCAGCTGCCTAAACGAACATTGCACTTATCCCAGGATTTGAACTGGTTTATAAATCCTCGGCATATTTTTACTATGATATATCTCACACTATGATTCAATTTTGTGTTGTATAAAAACATCCCTCTGGTGACTAAACTCTATTAATATGTACGAATACTTTGAGATAAAAATCAATTATTGCAGGTTACTAAGTGTACAAACTATCTACAGTATAAAGTAATTTAAACTTGTATTTTTATTTACTTGTGTTAGGTTTAATCTTTTCATACCATTTCCACTTAGATGTGCTCATACGGTAATCATAAAAAAATTGAGTTATTTTGATGGATTAAATTGCCAAAGGTCTCTGGTTCAGTTCCCGTGTCCAGGTGTCATTTCTAAATGTTCAGAATATTATATTATTTGGCCCTCATTTTCACTTAGAGGGTAATACAAAAGTCGTATCGGTTTTTTTTTAAATAAGGCCAAATGAAAAAGAGTTATCTTCCCTCCAACCATTTACGAAAAGTTTTTACTATCTCTTTCAACATTTTATTTCGTAATTACGTCTTATTAATTGGTTCTGCACGTTTACATTACGTGATAGCAAAGCTATGTGTGACACGTGCTTCCCATTTAGCCATCCCCTCTCACCAGTTTTTCATCAATTAACAGCCACCTCTCTGTTATGAAATAATTTCACCCCCATACCCCTCTTTTTTATACTTTAATTAAAGATAATATGGGGAAAAAACGAGAGAGCAAGTTAATTCTTTCCATGAATAAAGCAATGTCAAACACTAAAATAAGCACATAAAAATGTAGCTGCCCTGCGGGTAGCAATCTTGGTGTTATCTACCCGCCTTCCAACCCCTTCTAACCTCCCACGTCTCCCCTCTTCGGTCTATAACCCACTTCTTTATTCGTACCGTAGCTCAAAGCTTTTTTTTTTTCATGGATAAAAGAATAAAGATTTCTCCAATAAATTTAAAGCCAGCTGAACTTTGGGCTTGGAAAAAAAAATTGGATGAAAGTTAAATATAAACTATCAACGAAAATAGTGTCCTGCTTAAAATAATCCAAGAGTTCATTATTAGCAGCGACGGAATCCTAGGATAAAAATTAAGTTTCTTACGTGTGTCTAAAATTCATTTTTTATTGAAAAGCAATTTGAAGAGGGAAATAGTGTAATGATTTCAATAATATAGTCTAGTTGCAAGCTATTGGGCCATTTCTATCACTTTTAAGAGTTGATATAATACTCGTATTATTTTAGTACGATGAAACTTTTAAAAACATACAAACACACTTTTTTGTGGACAAAATGTATAGAATTTTACAATATAATTGGGTTTATTTATAGGTATTGATGATATATAAAAAGTGAGAGCTAAAGCTAAAATGAGTTAACGAATTAATACGTAAGAGGAGATATAGATACTTTTCTAGCTGTCAGATAAGATTCTTCCCTATTGAAATTGGACTATATATACAGTTTCATCCAACTATACTTAATGATGGGTAAGTTCCAGGAAACATTACTTTTGGAGATACTCCTGAGTTATTTACCAGATCATAACGTTGGATAGGTCTACATCTATGTCACTGTGAAATCTTTTTCTCAATTTCGTAGTTTAATTAAATCATAACAGTATCAGTGGGCATGTGGACTAAGTGTCAAACTCATCTTGTTTGATTTTCCGGCAACAGAGAAGTTTTGTATTTGGATCCCGGCTGGGTGTACTGAGAGAGTGTTTTACTATATCGTTTTCCACTATCACATTTCGCAAATGTGGGCATATTTTCTTTGAAATCTACCACTTTAACCTCTAAATCCATTAACAATGAGGATATCCCGGATAGGTAGTAAGACGCAGTGATTTTTATGAGCAATAAATTACATTTCATTTTAATTCAAACAAGTGTATAGTTTTAAAATAATATGTATTAACACGTTTTTTTTTTACTAAACATGAAGTAAGCTACCAGCTTGGAGATATTCTACAAGCGGATATATTCTATAAGAATATATCCATCGTTACATCCCTACTCATATGTCAAGGTATGTGTTTTACAACGGTCAAAGAATGTCACCGTCTGTCTACCCTAATACTACCTTTAAAAATACAAGTAAAACCATATTAGATTTAACCTAACATAAGAGAGACCAAAGTAACTTTATAATACGACCAAAAAATGCACCTATACATAAATAATGTGATTGATTAATTTTTTTTTTTTTTTTTTATGATTTAGATGTTAATATTGACAAAGTATGGATAGCACATACACATGAAAACGGAGATTACGAAGAAATATTATTTCTATACGTATCCAAACCTACTTACAATACTATACAGCAGAGGTCCCCAACCTTTTTGTACCTTACAGCAAATTAAAAATTAACGGTAGTGCAGCGGGCACCAATTACTGTTTCCAGGCTCAGAGGTCAGCCTCAACGCTATACACACGGCCGGTCAACTGCCAGGTTAAGTTTCCAACAGCGATTATGACGTTACGTGTGGTTGTGGATAATATTCGAGGCCGAGGCCATGNTTAATTTTTTTTTTTTTTTTTTATGATTTAGATGTTAATATTGACAAAGTATGGATAGCACATACACATGAAAACGGAGATTACGAAGAAATATTATTTCTATACGTATCCAAACCTACTTACAATACTATACAGCAGAGGTCCCCAACCTTTTTGTACCTTACAGCAAATTAAAAATTAACGGTAGTGCAGCGGGCACCAATTACTGTTTCCAGGCTCAGAGGTCAGCCTCAACGCTATACACACGGCCGGTCAACTGCCAGGTTAAGTTTCCAACAGCGATTATGACGTTACGTGTGGTTGTGGATAATATTCGAGGCCGAGGCCATGGGGGGAATAGGGGGGGGGGTTTCAACCCCCTCCAACTTGAAAACTGATTTATTTGCGATTTTAACAAGACCAAAATAAAGACAAAAGGATTTATTTAACTACTCACCACCATTTTAATGCTTAGTTAAATTTTTAAAATACAATTTATTCTGTGTTTATTCAGGCAACAAAACTGGGTAGTATCATGCCAAGATATTTATAAAGGAAATATAAAGTTTTAGCATGGTATTAGTGAGTGTGGGTAAAATGATGAAAGGGGGTAGGTCTTTGAGATTAGAATAAAGCAAAACCTTTCAGCTTGAAACTATTAGTATTGTAGTTCCGAGTAAAAGTACACTTTGTAAATGAGCCGGCAAATAAAGAGGAATGAGAGGGGGGCTTTCAATCAGCAACTTTTTAAGAGCAGCATACTTGGAGATAAGCAAAAAATTGATTTTTGTCGGAAAAGTGACAGGCTAAAACTATTAGTCAAGAACTTTTCATCTGTGATCAAAAAGTGGTGGGCAGAAGTAAAAGGCTCGGCGGGCGCCATGTCGCCCGCGGGCATAGGGCTGGGGACCCTGCTATACAGTGTTTTATCTATGGTGAAATTGGCAAGCTTAGCTTTTGCTTCAGCATAATAAAAAATAAAAAATAGGACAATAATGACAGAATTGATTATTTTTTAATTTGCGTTTTCAAATACTCACTTAGGAATCAAAATCTGCTTCAATTCCTAGAGAGCTGGCTCTCATTTCCTCAGCTCTTAATCATAATACAAGCTGTATTTTTTTAAATTAATGCATACATTCAATTATTGAATGAAGTTTAATCGATCACTATGACTAGGAATAAATAATCTTAAAGTAAAATATCGTATTTTTTTTTACAGATAGGTGATTTAATTTGATACGACTAGTTAGTAGTTATAGATATGCATGTATTGGGGAATTAATTTATGTGATGAAGTGGAATTTGGAGCCAATAATTAATATCGAAACCAGGAATTGAAATAATAAAACCTATATTGTAAACATACGGACTAATACTTAAATATATTGTATCAAACCCTGTTTGCGGTACTTACACTGCCTCTTTATTATGATGACATGTTAGCTTGTTAAGGTTGCAGTGTAAGGAACACAAGTTAAAGACAGTAGTTTTGCAGTTTTTATATAAAAAACAATTTTTAGTTATAATAATAAGATAATTCTCCAGTATAAACATAGAGTTCAATTTTTTGTAGAAGGTGACATCAACAGTTCTTTAATATCTGTCAAGGGTGTCCTGAAATGTAATGACAACTTTTTCTCTTAATTTAAAACGTTTATCATCAAATGATACTATGCTAATGGCAGATATTCAACAACTGTTGATGTCACCATGTGAATAAAATTAAACTCTATGTTTAAACTGGAAAATTATTTTATTTATTTTGGCAAAAAAAGAAAGTGTTTTTCTATTTAAAAAAATACCCTACAAAATATTGGCCTTTTCTTGCATTCCCTATACTCCCACCTTAATTAGCGTGGACACTATCCTTGAAATCATGAATTTCTGGTACGAATTAAATTGATAGGATTCTGACCTAATGCTAGTTGCCTGAGGTAATTTGATACAGGAGTGTATGCTGTAGGCAACAGTATTTTATAATAATGTAAGAGGATATATATTAAAACAAGACTAATTGAAGCGAATAACTGTTGAAACGTATTGTATTAATGGCCGGGTCTCGTCCATTAGGCGAATCTAGATGGGCGTCTAGTGCACAAAGACCCTAGGGGAGAATTACAACTAGACGTATATTTTTTACTGTTTGGAAACATAATAATTAAAATTAAATAATCTATTAATTATTTCTAAAAATAGCATATACACCCTATATTCTAGTAATACTAAGAATATTTAAAAAAAAATTAACAGTATTCTCACATGTATGGTTTTATAACATTTGGGGTAGCTTTGTTAGTGAATATTCTTAATATCTAATCAAAAGCTGGAGAGCACATTTGAGGTCCCGCTTAGTATAGTATAGGGTTCATGAAACCCTTCAGCTGGCCCTGATTGTATTGCCTGACTCTGTGACATAAACTAGTGAATGTCTTGTTACCTTATGTGACACAGATTATGTTGTCTTCTGAGGATACGTAGAAAATTACACATTAACAGAATCACACAATTTCAATTCAAATAAATATTATAATTATGTATTAAATTTATAATATCTATGTTGTCTATAAATCAATAGTGTTAAAACGGTGAGGCAACAATGGTTTAAAATATAAATAAAATTTGCGTACAGGTAGATGTTTGAAGTTTAAATTTTAATGTATATCCAAAAATATTTTTATGCTGTGGGGTAAAACAATATGATCATTGATGTTCCTTTGAAAAAAAAATACGTCATACTTGTTCAAACCATTGTTTCTATATTTCTTCAAGTAATGATTACAGATAAGTGAATCCAACATGATAGATTTTTATTACCAGTTGAGTAGTGGATGAATTGAGAGTTCCAGCACACTTTCTCCCATAAGGTTTAACATTGATCCACACCGCACCTCGTGAAGTGATCCACACCG